>LPNX010490634.1:774192-819152 GCA_001517045.1 Pseudotsuga menziesii | reverse complement strand
TGCCATATTGCATCTTACAGGAAGTCTATTACATCTCTCTGAAGGAGGAAAAATAGTATGGCATAGCGCAAGAGTCTTTCCTTTCTGAGTGTTAGGTGAGTTTCCAATCATCTTCCTAGCTTCCAGTTTGGAAGTAGGAACTGAATCTAGATCTGAGTCACCCTGAATCTTAATGTCATAAACTGATATAGATGGATCTGCAACACTAGTAGAAGCTGTAAAAGAAGTAGATGCAATGGTTTTACCTTCCCTTGCAGGTGGCTACTGAGAGTGCACTGGTTTTGAAGGAGGCATGAAATGTGAGAACTCATATGCTCTTGAAGCATGATTCGCAATACCCTTTGCTATGATGCTCCCAATAGATATATCTGTGATCTCCACTGAGTCAGGACCAAAGATCACTCGCTTTGGAGATCCAGTATGGGTCATCTGATAGACAGATAACAGGTTTGAAGCCAAGGAGGGAACAAACAACACATCTTTGAACCTTCCATGTTCAAGTTGGATAGAGCCCTTCCCTTTGGTTTGGAATTTACTGTTATTGCCCATCTGAATACTAGGACCATCAAAGGACTGAAAAGAAGAGAATGATTCTATGGATGCAGCCATATGGTTGGAAGCTCTAGAATCAATGAGGAAGGCAGGTGTTGATGTGCAGCAAGCTTTCAGTGCATGTCCTTTCCTTTGGTATTCTTCTTCTTCTTCTTCAAAGTCTTCCTTCCTTGCACTAGCAGGTATAGAAATGTTGTGCCTCTTCAAAAGAAGAGCCATTTCATCAAGTTGTCTTCTCATACATGAGCTTTCTGAATGGAAGCCCCTTCCACAATAAGGGCAGAGGACCTTTCCTTTTCCATTCTTCTTGCTTCTCTTAGAACTTGAAGGTTCTTTTGACTGTTCAGACTCATCTCTTTTCTTCCCTCTGTCATTCGCTACCTTATCTCCTCTTGCAACAAGAGCTAGATATTTGGGAGATCGAATGATCCCCATTTGGATCAATTTATCATTCTCAGAAATAAGAGATTGAATGAAAGCATTATGAGTGGGCATCTTCCAATTTGGAGTAGTGAGCCTTACTGTTTGGAAGGTGGATACAAAGACTGAGTAGTCTGAATTGAGCTTTGTGAGAATAGCAAGGATGAGCTGATCTTCATCCTTCTTCACTTTGCATTGCTTCAACTGATATATCAGGTTCTTGAACTTTGAGAAGAATTCATTTAGAGATTCGAAATTTGATGGATTGAGAGTAATCAGATCATTTTCTAGTTGATGGATCCTCATCTCATCATGCTTATCAAACAAGGAAGCAAGCTTGTCCCAAAACTCCTTGGGAGTGTCCAAGTCTTGGATGTGAAATTGAATATCCCAGAGACTGAGAATTGCATGAGTCCAATGGCTTCATCAAGCTTGTCCATGTACTTAGCTTTGTCTTTATCTAATTCTGGCTCTTCCTCTGTTTCTTCTATGAGTTTGAAGAGATGCTTGGTGCGGAGCAATACTTTCATGTCATCCTTCCACTGGTGATAGTTGAAGGGAGTGAGAGGCTCTATTTTATGAGCCATGTCGAAGTAATAGGAAGAACTGAGCTGATGTAGCAGATGCAATGAGAAGTAGAGGCTACTTGTAGCGAATGCTGTAAGAAAAGCTGATAACCTGTCACACAATCAAACAAACAAAATGATCCGGTTGGAGATCTGAGGAGGAGAGGAGTCTTCTCCACCGAGGCTTTGATACCATGTAAATTTGAGCATATAGATCTATAGAAAAATACACAACTCGCAAAGAAGATCTCACAATTTACTCAGCAATTGAAGAATTAAACAGTGCAAAAGGCTTGCAGCTGTGAATGCTTTCATTAATCAAAAAAGTAATTCAGATGATAATTACAATAATGTAAAATGGCTTTAATAGCCACAAGCAATTAGAATCCACATGAGGAAGTTTGAATTGATTAGACTCTACTTGACTGTAGGTAACCAAGAATTTGTCTAAATCACTATCGGAGGACCCAGTAGTTAACTGTCCTTGTCTAAATCATAACCGGAGTTCATCGGAGCTTTAAAAAACAACCAAGTGTTACATTTAGTGTTGACTAATGGTTAACTGACTATGGTAGGTGAAAAATGTGCCCCACATGTGTGCAATCAATTAAACCTAGCGCTAACTGAATGTAGAGGGCTAGAACTGAATGTAACTGACTCCTAACTTGGCTTGACTAGTCATTAACGGAAGTGAACTAACCTTGGTTGGTTTCGGCACTCCCAGTTGCTTCCTAAATTGTAGGGATTGATCTAGGAGACTCCTAAACTTATGCAATCAAGTGCAATAAGTGGAGGTGAGCCTCAATTAGTGTTCCCCACACTTTGGTAACTAAAACATGTGCCACAATTAGGTCAAGTTTACCCAATGGTGCTAATGACTATAAATAGACTGGATGGACTCCCGATTTAGACATGACTCCCGATTTAGACATATGACCAAATTTGGACAAGGGAGGATTAATAATCCTAACAAGACATCATAATTGTGACATTAAAAATTGGGTGTAGACATGGGTATGGAGGTATGCTAATCTTGAATTGATTTTTCCTTTTTTCCTCCAAAATTGTGGAAGGTAAATGTGAATTTGAATTTTCTATAAAGGGTTTCATTTCCATTGTTTCAAGTAATTGATCTAGCTTGTTTACACTTCATAACTTCATTGCACTAAGAGTAGCGAGGTGCTTACAACCCAATATGGGGGAGATGTGTAATGTTACATGTAAAAACTAATGTTATGTGCCAAAAATTAAAAAGTAATTGATTTTTTTATGTCAGCTCATAAGATAAAAAAGAAAACCGAATAAAAAATAGTTAAAAAATCCATATCCGCTCATATAATAAAAATGTAAAACCAAATAAAATGTCATTAAAAAAATAACACCTTAAGAAATTGGATGCCTCTCAGTGCTTAATAGATCCACGTTTAGGATGGATCTATGTTGGTTAGGCAATAGATCAGTAGACATAATGGAAATGATATTCCAATTTTAAATTGAAAATAGGGATGGAAACTTTGTACCTTCTCCATATCCCAATACCATTTTTATAAATCAATTCCTTATAGTCCTACAAATACAACTTCATATATAATAATCTAGATATTGAATGGTTAACATGCCATGCAACCTACTTAAATACTAGGGAAATTGGTGATAGATCCATTGTACTAGATAATTCAATGTATAAAACAAGACTATCTCAAAAACTCCTACACAGTCAAGGCCACATATGGTCAACAACACTTGGGTTTCATTGCCATGAACCATGTAAAAAATGTCACAGATGGTCTTGAATCAACTATATGGATCCACTCCTCTAGAAACATCATCATCACTTTAAATTTAGTGGATACTAAAAAATGTAAATACCAATACTAAAATGTGAAAATCACACCCCAAAGGTGTATAATATCATGGAAGGTGGAAAAGACACCTAAGGGTGATGAATAGTCCTAGCAAGTGAAATCACCAAGGTGGAGGAAAATCCACCCATAAGTTTACCACCATTAATAGTAGGCCAATTCTATGGCTCAAAATCATTTAATTTAGTATAATTAATGAAATAAACAATGAGGGAAGTAATTATTTCATATGTTATCATACTTGAAATCAAACGGTTATAATTCCTTGATTGTTAAGATACTATATAGTGCTCTGAAGTCTGGAACAAAAATTTGAATGTGTAAATATGTGCTAATATAGTGATGAAACAATCTAGGACACTATAGTAGATGAAGGGACACTACCCTAAAAGATGAAAATTATGCTCCAATTTCTAGAGGAGTGCACTTTAATTTAACCAAAAAATGTATTGAACCTTTATGAAAGACAAAAATTCAGGTTGAATAGAGTAAGTTGAAAAACCTTAAAAGAAAGAGAATGTTTCATTGTCTTCTAGTATAATCTCATTTGCAACTAGTTCCAGATGCATCCATGCCCTCACCTCACTCCCAATGGAAATCACTTTATGGGGCCACCATTTCCCACTCTGGAACCACTTAGAAGATCACAAAATGAAAATGGGTAAAATTGTGCAAGCATAAATCTTATTCAATGCCACTTGAAGGGGGGAACCTCCCAATATAGACTCACTATAATAAACATGCTCTACTCATGCATGCATTGAATTATTTCTAGATGAGGTAGAGGTGGTAGTTAACACAAGGCACAATAACTCTCCCGAGATGACATGTTGAGGAAAAGTGGAAGAGCAAATAATTCCTAATTATACACAAAGTTCCCAATTAAAGAAATATAATGGAATTCATAATTGAAAGAGAATATTAGTAATAAGAAGGAGGTTCTAACTAGAAAAAAACATGTTGGGCAATTTTGGGAAATATATGCATATAGGAATACACAATGTATTATTTAGAGAACATATGTTGGGAGAACAAGATCCATGTGTCATCAATAACTACTACTAACCAATTTTACTAGTAACACAACTAATGTTTTTTCTTCATAAAAGATCTTGAGATTTGGTCTATCTATCCATCTATATTTTATGAGAATGATGTTTCCTCGCGGTCTCCCCAATAATTTTACACATCCTATATAAACTACATGACTAATAATGTTACTTTATATTTATATTTTCAAGATCAACTTTGGATTGGGAGAGGGTCCATAAAGTAAAACATATTTTTAACTAACGAAAATCACAACAATCACCTCTCGCAACAAAACATATTTAAAGGTATTCCCACGTAAGGACAACAAGTATGTTTGAGAATTTTCTCTAAATAAACAAATTTGAAAGTAAAAAACATCGACTACAAGTTTTAAAGCTTGAAATGGCACTGCATTTGCTTATTTTACAACCAGCATAGATCCAAATCCTAGGCTCTATCAAGCGCCGAGATGGATCAAATCTCTCGAGGTGCAAACCTCTTCTTAGGTATCCATTGATTTGATTCAAACCAAAAGACACATCTTTTTATTTAAGTTCCACATATAATATTTTTATTATTAATATTTAATATTATTTATGGCGGACATATAATATTTTTTATTATTTTTTATTTTGTTAGAAACGAACATTACATCATTTCCCCACACATGGTTTTAAAACCTATGCAAGGCCCTCCTACAACCATGGGTTGTTTAGGAGGCCTTGCACATGGTCTTAAAACCATTTGCAAAGCCCTCCTAAACCATGTACAATAAAACCATCGGTTGTTTAGAATGCCTTGCACATGGTTTTAAAACCATGTGCAAGGCCAACATTTTTTGGGGATAATTCAATTTTGTGTTTTTTTCTTGACCCACACATTTTTTTTACGGATAATTAAATTTTTATTTTTTATTGTTTTGTTAGGTAGAAAGATTACAACATCTCCCCCATATTAGATTGTTTTTGTGGCCGACATTTATTTTGGCCTATTAGAAAATTTTTTTATTAATAAAAATAACGTTACGAAAGTGATATTATTTTTTATTTTGTGTTACAAAATCTCTCTCATAATATTCACTATCACTATTATTTTTTTCCGACATGTTACAAATGATACATCACGTTACAAGATCTCTCCCATAATATTTACTATCACTATTATTTTTTGCCGACATGTTACAAACGTTACTAACGTTATAAGATTTCTCCCATAATATTCACTATCACTATTTTTTTTGTCGACATGTTATAAACGTTACTAACGTTACATCACGTTACAAGATCTCCCCCATACTAGATTGTAGAGCGCCTCTCAACACAATAAAAAAAAAAAAACATAATAAATAAATATAAAATAAAAGTAGGACATACCAAATGGGTACTGAAGAGTATGATAGGGTACTGAAGAGTATGATAGCAACGACCATTAGTGGCCTCCCAAAATATTACAATGTGATCGCAACATATCATTACAATTATAGTAATCGCAACCTATCATTACAAGGATAAATGAAATGAGAGTCGTGGCATATCTTTTTCCCCTGGTAGTGGAAATGTGGCAAGTGATAATCGAAGATATGGAAGATAATGATGAATATACGCAACTTCATTCGTGCTTCTCCCGTGATTTTTATCACGCTCAACCCATCCACCACTTCCACATATTTTGAATGCACATAATAAGGTTTTTAATTTAATTAATTTTACCTCTCTAAAATGTCAATCGAGGTCTTTCCCTGTGCACATAATCATCAAAATTTTATAGATCTTTGTGTTGTTCTCATCTTCGAAGGATATTTAACTCCGAATCCACATAAGGCGTATGCATTAATTTAAACCATTATCGAAGAGTTCAAACTCTAGGCTAGAGTAGAATTTTTTTCATACAAATACTTATTTTGTATTATCTTCTTTAGTACATAATATGGCAGTACTTTGACTAAAACAAGATTTCATCCACAGGCTTCACACATAACATTTTAGTAGTATCTTAAAATTTTAATCCTTAAATCAGAAGAGGCATTTGTCTCGATCATACTAATAATGAAAATGAATAGATTTCTTCATTTTTTCAATAATTTTAAAATGTTTTGAATATTTTATATTATAAGCAAAAGAAGAATTATAATGGAAGATTTCTTTCAATAGAAAAAAAGCTAACCTAAGATTTCTTATCTCAATCTAACAAAATTGCAATGGAAACAAATTATGTCATGAACCTAACCAACTAACATAGAATTATGGAATGCTTTATGTGCATGGAACTTGTGTCAATGAATAAGCATGAAACAAAGAAGAAGAACCATGCATATTAACAATTGACACATACCTGAACTATAAAATCTTGTGAGCATGTCTTGTTCTGAAATAAGAATTGAAAAGGATATGGGATGATACAAGTCCATGCATTGTATGACCTTTAGTAAGTTCATTAGTTGGAACAACCTTATTAATGCATCATCTCTAAATAATGTTGACTTTTGAGTATGTTTTGTGGGTGCACAATCAGAAAAATTTAATGAAGTGTATTAATCATTACAAATCACTATTGTGGGAAGGAGTGTTCTCACAACCCCAATTTTGAGGAGGGATGGCCATTCAACACTTTATTGAAAGAAGTAAGGAATCCACTTCAGGTAATCATGCCTTCCTCTTCAATGTGACCTTTCAAATTATCCATGTTTTGTATTTGCAATCCACTAACAAAATTGTGGATTTCACTTTCACTCCCGATTTCTATCACATGAGTCATGGAAAGATGCATTGAGACGTTGGAAATGGAAATTCCCGTGTGATGGTGTTGGGAAAAAAAACAATTTGTTTGTTTGTTTGGAATATTATGATAACAACAAGGATGTCGAATGGGTTATCCATTGGAAATGAAGAGATGGTTTTTGTGATGGATTTTTCCTATGCATAATGGTGAATACATTTGGAATTCTCTTCTACAAAATGCATTTGAGGTCCTAGACTATGGTGGACATGCCTCCTCTATGTACTAATGATCATATTGTTAATTATAATTGTAATTTAAGATCAACTACGTTGCTTAGCTATGAAATTATTTTTTTCATTGTGGGAGGCCTTGATAAATATGCACATTGTACTATGAATGAAATTATAATATGGAAATTTGAGGTCTTGGATTTAGTGAGATCAAAGTGGAAGTGGAAGGAGACTAGGAGAATACCACAAACATCTTTTGAGGATTTTGTAAGAACGTCATGCTCCAATTGGTTTGAATGTGTTGCAATGGGGAAATGTATGCGCTTTAGATCCCATGGGAGTTAATAAAGGTTTCATGTAATATTAGAGATTGCACTTGGATTTTACTTCCAAAGTATGATGATTAACATAGTGAAAATGATAAACATATTCTTCTCAGCAGCATGGCATATCAACCTTGTCTTTCTATGAAACTCTCACAAGGAAAAGAGAAATATGTAACTGTGAAGTTTGTTTTTCATATGTTACAGGAACAACTCAACTAGGGAAGGATGGTTGTAGCTGTAAATTTATTTTGATAAAGATTCCATTTGATATTACTCAAATAAATTAAATTTTATTGGAACAAAAACTTGCTTTGTTTGAGGACAACCCAATAGTCTTTTTTACTAAATGTAAGAGTTGGAATTGGAATTGGAATTTTTTAAACTCTTTCGTTTGGGTAATAATGTATATAAGGTGGAATGAGTTTTCCAAGTTAGCCACTGGAGGTTGCAGGATAAAGGAATCCAAAGAAGGCAATAATGGTTAACTAGTGACATGCCTAAAGTACATAAGGTCAAAGTAACTTGCCTAAGAAAATATATAAATTTTTAATGAAATAGAATTATGGTCTTAAGTCTACAACAACTATGGAAATGGTGATTTAATAAATTTTCAAACAGAGGAAGGTCTCTAGATCTCATTCCTACTCTTGCTTCTCATTCCCACTCCTCACTCCAATGGATTTATTCTACATATCCTTTATCCTACACAAGTATTACATTGTTACGCACAAATAGAAAGAGTGAGGCTACACAGGTGATCTCTTTGGAAATTGAGAAAAGGGACAACCACTAGATTTCCATGTGTCTTGTTTTCTCCTTGGTTTGATTGTTTGCTTCCTTTTATTTAAATCCATTATTATTTCATTTCTTATGTCGACACAATATTTTTATTAGTTTCTTAGTGCTTATTGTTAGTATTAATCACTCATGTTCCATATATGCAAGCCTTGTGCCATAGTTCTCCATTACAAAATAGAAGATAGAAAACTAAAACTTGAGTCATTGATACATGTAATATGTCTTCTAACTTTATCTCTTTGCATGACATTTTGTGTCACGTGACTCCTTGCCAGCACCTCCGAACACATCATTCTTCATACATGATTTTTTGTGCCAAGAGGGAAAATGTAGTGCATGCACACGGACTTGTGCATAATGACATCCAATGATGTTGTTATATAGGTTATCACCTCCTTCATCCTATTGAGTCATGCATCTAGTTACCCATGTGACAAAATCTTTGCAATATTGGAATGTAGAAGTCCCGTTCGGAATAATAATCTAAAGTTGCTCTCCAAGGAAAAGTTGATCTTACCATTACCATAATAGGCAATACATTTACCAACGCACAAAAAAAGTGGTTTTCCTTAATCGACAACAAAGTTATAACATCTTTATAGGTTTCCCACAAACCCATGAAATGTGTGTCATCTCCTCCATATTATCCAAGAAGTTGCATTTTTCCTATCATTGTAATGTGTATGTTGTAAAGAAGGATTGTACTCCTTTAATCCATGTTTTTGCTTGGATGATTAGTAGTGCAGTTATCCCATATTAATATATATATCTAAGAAATGACCTATCTTCCAAAGAATCAAAGCATTTTGTCATCATTTCCAAGGAATTTTTATATAGGGTTTGTCTGCAAGACATTGTAAATAAATATAACATCAAAGTCTTCAACCAATCAAGCTTACATATTTCCATTTTACATTCTCTTGATTATTGTGAGAATGACAATGCCATTCTAGAGTTTCTTTTCACCGGAGAGGAATTTCCCAATTTGTATTATAAATTGGAATTTAGCTTGCAAAAGTACCGATAGAAATATTTAAGTCAAATCTCGTACGTCTCTCACTATTGAGAAAATTATTGGTTTTCCTCTCAAAAATGATCAATGTGAATATGTTGATGACTTACTTGATGATAATGACATGATAGTAGAGAAGTAGTCCATCACAAGTTGAAAGTGGTTATATTCTAACATTTTTAGATACTCGAGGTCATAAGGTTACCTTCCAGACAAATATCCTAAGAAAAATAAGTGTGTATAGATTATTTATAAGAGACATGCCATTCCAAAATAAGCATTATAGAAGATATCCCTTTATATCCATTCTTTTACTGCAATCACAAGTAAGAGGTTGAGGAAGTTATTATAGAGAGTCACGACTTTCTCCTTATAGTGAGTCATGACTTTCTCCTTGGCATCTTCACTATATTGTTGTTTTAGATTATCCCAAACATGTTGGAACAAAGCTTATTTTTAAATAGAACTTTTTGTCGTTCTACCATAATCATAGTATTTTCCTAAGGACAACTTGAAAACAAATTATGTAATGAAAATTTGACGAAAGAATGGAAAAACCATATCACATTTGTACCAACCGTCTGCTTTTGGTTTCTCAACCAATGGATAGATCTCAGTGTACTGACAAAAATGTGTCGTCGTTCCAAAGGTGGTGTCATTCCAACAATGGATTGTTATCGATTGACGGACAAAATGGTGTCGATGTACCAAGGCCAAGTGAAAAGCATGCCAAATGTAGGTTCCAGTGCAACAATGGTATAGTGTTGATCCATGGACGACAAGGATTTTGTATACTGATGTCACATTAAAGGGTTTCAAAGATATGAGCTGGTGAATTGACATAAATTTCTTGGTGAACCGACGGAAATGTCTCAGTGTACTCATGAAAATAATTTGATTGGAAAAATGGTAATGTCATTCCGCCAATAGAAATGGGTTGAGCAACCAACGATATTATGGTGGTTAACTAACAACTCATTAAAAAGGGTTCCAAAGGTATAAGACATTCAACTAATGAAAGTGTCTCAGTGAATCGAAGGAAATGTCTTGGTTCACCGATTAAATTATTTCGGTGCACTGATAGAAATGCTTCGATGTTCCAAACAATATTGTCGGTCCTCCAATGAAAATGGGTCGAGAAACTGATGAGAATGTGTCGGTCAACAAATAGACATGTCTCGGTCAACCGACAGAAATGTGCAGGTCAACCAACGTACTTTTGTCAGTCAACTTATACAAACATTATTTGACACAACGACCCTAGAGTTGACACATGTCGTTAATTTTATTAGTATTCATACGAAAATCAATCCATCGGATAATCGATTGTTTAAGAACCCTAGGTTCATTGGTTGTACAATGAAAGGGCATGTGACAACTAATGGTTTGCCATCAAAAAATGGGTCCGAATTTTCTTCTGTGCAAAATCCTAGAGCTTAGTCTTCTGAAGATAATACAATAAGATGCAATATTGGGAGTGAAGCAGAGCCTAATATGGTAAAGATATCAAAATATTTATATGATGAACAAAGAAAAAGGTATGTTGATTTAATGAAATATTGCGTTGATGTGTTTGCTTGGTCTTATGAAGACCTTAAAACTTATGACACTAGCATTGTTCAACACAAAATACATTTAAATCCTAGTGCAAAACCATTTAGGCAGAAATTAAGACAAGTGAATCCAGTATTGCTTCTTGTCATTGAGAAGGAGGTGAAAAAATTACTGGATGCCAAAATTATTGTGCCTTTGAGATTCTCAATTTGGTTTGCAAACCTTGTTCTAGTCAGGGAAATGAATGGTGAAATCAATTTGTGTATTTACTTCAAGAATTTGATTAGGTGTTTACTAAAGGAAAACTATCATTTTCCTAAAATGGATCGGATTCTACAGAAGGTGGTTGGTGCCCAAAGAATTTTCATGATTGATGGATTTTATGGTTATAACCAAATTGTAGGGTATGAAGATGGCAAGGAAAAGAAAAAATTTGTTACTCCCTGGAGAATGTTCATGTATGATAATATTCCATTTGGATTAATGAACGCATGGGAAACCTTCCGAAGAGCTATGGACATAGCCTTTGTCAGTGAAAGATATAAGTTCATTGTGATATACTTAGATGATATCACTTTTTTTTCAAAGTTAGGTGAGGAACATTCAAAGCACCTCAAACAAAAATTCCTCAAATGCAAGAAATATGGTTTGTCTTTGAATCCAAAAAAATAACACTTCACCATGCAAGAAGGTAAACTCCTTGGACACATTGTCTCTCAAGAAGGAGTAAAAATTGATTGAGCTAGAGTGGAAGCTATACGAAAAGTTGATCTTCCTAGAAATAAAAAAGGAATTCGGTCATTGTTAGGAACAATTAACTTTTTGAGGAGGTTTATACCTAATTTTGTTGAGATCATCAAACATATAATTGGCATGTTAAGAAAAAATTGTGAAGTTAAGTGAACTGATGAGTCTATAAATTATTTTGAAAGCATCAAGCAAGATTTAATTGAAGCTCCTATTCTTATTAGCCATGATTATTCTAAACAATTTCGCAGTTTTTCTTTTAAACGAAAGATACCATTGCAACTATCTTGTTACAAAAGAACGTTGAAGGATATGAGCATACAGTCTCTTTTTTTTTAGTAGAGTTCTGAGAGATGTTGAGATGAAATATAATATAGTGGAGAAGCAAGCTTATGTTTTGGTGAAGGCTTTGAAATCTTTCAACTCTATATTATGCAGTAAAAAAAATAGCTTATTTATATGTCTCTGCTATTAAAGAGATATTAGTGCATCCAGATAACAAAGATAAAAGAGCCAAATGGATTATTAAACTTCTAGAGTATGATATGAACATCAGGCCTACTAAATTGATTAAGGGAAGGGGTTTAGAAAATTTTCTTACATAATCAAATCACAAATATCTTGGACTGGACTACATTCATAATCAATCAGCTATATAAGAAAGACAAAATCAATATGGCAGTTTACAAGTATTGGAAAGATTTTATTCTTCAACTTGGTACAAAGATATAATCCACTTCTTGTAGAAGTTTCAATGCCTAGTAGATTATAATAATTCTAGAGCCAGATATTTAAAATTAAAGGTTGTCAAATATTCCATTGTTGATACGTGCTTCTTTTGGAAAGATCCTACCAGTGTTTTGTTGAAATGTGTTGATGAATATCAGTCACAAGTAACCATCAATGATATGCACATTTAGGTGCTTGTGGTGGACACCAATATTGGAAAGAAATAACATTTAAAATCTTAAGAGTTGGGTATTATTGGCCCACTTTGTTCTTTGATTTTTTTTATAAGACAATGGCATGTAAGTAGTGTCACTTGTTTGTAGGAAAGTAAAAACTATCTTTCCTTTAAATCCAATCATTGCTAATGGTTGTTTCCATCAATTGGGTATGGACTTGGTAGGGGAGATACGTCCACCTTCCAGTGGGTAGCACATGTGGATTCTTACATCCACACACTATTTCACAAAATCAATTCCATCTATTCTAACAAGAAATGCAACCGACAAGGTGAAACACACACTTTTTCTAGATTTGGCTTCCCTAGGAAATTATTCATAGACAATGCTTCTTCTTTCAAGTATGATGCAATGATTAAATTTTGTGAGAAGTGCAATACCACCCTTGCACATTCTACTCCCTATTTTACATAGGGTAATGGGCTAACATAGTCATCTAATAAGATTTTGATCAGAATTGTAAAAAATATTTTAGCAAAAAACAAAAAGGCATGGGATTCTAAGTTGAAATATGTATTTTGGGAAAATAGGATTAGTACCAAAAAAATCCATTGGCACTTCTCCTTTTCATCTAGTTCACGAAACTGATGTCATAATTCACATTCAATTCAGCTTACATGTAATGAAATTTTTAGCAAAATGAGGTGAAAGAGCCTAATGATATTTAGAGGAGGATGTGTCAATTGATATAAGTTAAACAAACCAGGGAACTATTGAATGAAAAATGCACAAGACTATCATAATAAAGTTAAAGGTGAAAAATGCACATGAATATCATAATAAAGTTAAAGATTTCTTCAATATGAAGACTAAGGACGATCATTTTCATACCGGAAACCTAGTCTTAAGATGGGATGTGAGAAGTGAGGAAAAATCAAAGAACGTGAATTTTGAGAATCTATGGTTTGGGCTAATTCGAGTTGAAAGAGCCTTGAATAATAACACATCTATTTTATAAAACCTCGATGATAATGATCTGGTTGCAGGGGTAGTCCATGGGAATTTCCTTAAGCATTTCTTCACTTACTAAAGTCGTTGGTGGCTTAAGTTAATTGTAAATATCATTGAGTTTCACAAATTTTGGATTGATGATTAGATATGATTTAATTCTTATTTTGAATTTTAGATTTCAAGGTTTTTTCAATTTGAACTGATTTTGGGGAAATAAGAAACATATCTGCATAAACAAAATTCTAAGCAATTTATCAGTAACAGGAAAGGAAAGGCACTGATTTGCAGGTTCTTGATGCCTCATAGAGAGGACATCATCACCAATTGGAGCCAATGTTAGTACCTAAATATTCTACCTAAAATTATTACTAGATAAATCCTGAAAGGCACTGATTTGCAGGTTCTTGATGCCTCACATGGAGGACATCATCACCAAAGAGGACATCATCACCAATTGGAGCCAATGTTAGTACCCAAATATTCTACCTAAAATTATTACTCGATAAATCCTGAATTTCTCTTGGTAACATTTTTAAAACCCCTAAACATTTGCAAAATTCTGGCTTGCTTTTTCCTGATCTGTTTAAATTGTGCAACTTTTGTGCTTTGTTTGAAAGTTTATCTATTTCAACTACTTTTTGTTTAATGAGACTATTAAGGAGCTGCACAATTATATTATGTGGTATCTGGTAATTGTTGATCTTGCAGGACAATCAAACCTACTGATATATATATTATGTGTTTGAGAATTTCAATTTTTGTAGCAAAATGATAGAGTTTGTTAGAAATTTTTGGCACTACAAAATTTCCAGCGCTACAAAATTTGTTGTTTCAATGTTACCAAGTTTTAAATTTTGGTGTTATTGAATCTATCAAAGAAAGCATTTCCAAAACCGACTTCTCGTCGAATCAAATGTTTCAAATCCAGTGAAGTATTTATGCAATCATGAATACCAAAGAAAGAACGTGACCAGTGGATTATCATTAACTCAACTCATTTGGCAAGTTGTAGTCATATCCAATTTTTATGATAAATTCTCTTATGCATTATGCCCTCTATTGATGTCTAATGATTAGACATCCAATTCCAAAATTGAATCTTATGATTGCATCCTTCTCTATTTTTGAATGAATTTTGTTCATGTTCTGTTCAAGAATCCTTGTAATATCACTCAAACCTGGGTTTGAGATAGAAATTCTGCAATCGCGTTGTGTAACCTACCTATACCTATACCTATGACAAACAATGTCTCCACACAATAGTGTCTGTGTGGTTCGCTACGAACTTGAGGGAGCATAACTCCTAGGATCTTATCCAGAATAGGGGAACACATTTAAAGAGGTAGGTTGGTTGGTTCCATTTTTGCGAAAATTTTGTAGTTGCGACACCATGCTGGGGTCACCCAATATTTTGCCAAAGGATTTGATGGTCATCAAGTTATAATTGATGATTTAAATTTAAATTTCTAGGTGACAGAGGTTGGTTTCCCGTGGATGGTGAACGATGGTTAAAGTACCAGAAAATTGAGTTGAGGTGGCCAATTGTAATCAATTTCTTAAGGAATAATTCCAGAATATTGATTAGAGAAATGGGATTCCCCGAACGTGGCTTAAAGAGAAGTGGAGTTAGTTGTTGAAACTACTTCAGACTCCAGAGATATTTTACAAGGGAAAGTAGATACACCACAATTAATTTTTATCACATGATGTTTTTATTGCACCTCAGTGTAACTTCCAGAATGAATTTTTCATTCTTATTGTTAGTAACTAAATCTTCTACCTAAAATATTATTCCTTAATACCAAAATTGCTCGTGGAAACCGTCTCTAAAGACTTAGTTATTTGCTAATTTTTGTCTGGATTTTGCTTGATTTATTCAATGTGTGACATTTTTTCTTTGTTGAAAGTTTTTCTGTTTCATTTAGCTATTGTTTATTAATATTTTTAGATGTTGCACAGTCTTATCGTATATCATATTGTATTTTGTAGATCTTGACTCTTTGTGAAGGTTTGTATCATTCTCTCTAAAGGTTTATTTAAAGAAACTAACCTCATAGATAGATTTCATGTAATTTAGTTTGATGAATCTATCTATGAGGTTACAAGAAACTTGCTTTTAGTATTTCATGCTATATAAAAGAAGTAAATATGATCACCTAGCAAAACATTTGCTTAAGTTTCATGAATTCATACATCTCTGTGGTATCATGCATAAAGATGTATTGATGAAAATGTTTACTTAATTTTTAGAAGGAGATGCTAGAGAATGATACAAACCTTTACTTGGTTCTAGTATTTCATCAAACTAACCTCACAGATTGATTCTCAATTAAACTAAATTAAAGATATATTCAATATTTCATGCTTCCAGTGTTTCATGTAATTTAAAGAAACTAACCTCACAGATATATTCTCTATATCATGTTGAGTTGAGAGAAGGTGAGGCTGACCCACAACATTGGACTGATCAACACAAAACTTGAAACCTTCATTTCTGCAACAACAAAATTAGGTCAAAAATGAAACTTCTCGAAATTTGATTTTTCCTTCACCAAAAGATGTGCCTCCCCTAAAGCGAAGTTTCCACTACTCTTTTTTTGCTGAAGAGATGAGGGAAGGCATTGGAACTTGGAAGGTCAAACCCTAGCTCATGGCAATGGCCTCTTCTATAAATTCTCCGATACCATGTTGGCTTCTGAGAGCAAAGAAGAATAAAAGAGAGAGAGAAAAATCTCTCTAAGATAAAACCTTGGAAAAACTTCTTCCAGCTGATGCGACGAACTTATGAAGGAGAGAGAGCGAACTTGTTTGTCTATATGAGTGAGTAAATGAGGTGCACCTACCTTCTATTTATACACATTACAAAAACCAACTTTTACCCTAACATGGTCGACTTGTCTAACTGACTGGGACGACCTACCTTGGGGAAATACAAAAATAATTTTACCTTATTCTTTTCTTGTGTAATATTTCCCCATGGTTTACATTGATTCTTCCTAAGTTTTACATGAGTAATTACATCAGTATAATCTCTCATAGGAGGTACAAGGAAAAACAATACAAGTACAATAAGAATAACTTCTAAAGTTGCACAATTTCCAACAATCCTTAGCAGGAGTGCAGTGGCAGAGGAAAGAGGAAAATGTTAGTTTCAAAATCGACAGTTAAGAAAGTTGAGTCCTCATGCAGTCTGTCAGATAAAATAATTTGGAATGAAGTTGAGGAAGATAAGCAAGAAATTGCAATGAATATATCGATTGAGAAAACCGCATACTAGACGTACCAATAAGTTCATATTAAATGCTAAGTCTATCTTTGATCCTTCTTTGAAGAGAAAAATTTCCATTGATATTGAAGATTCAGTAGAAGAGACTGATCACTCTATTGAAAAGGAGGGGGAAATCGTTGATGCTCTAACAAGTATTGAAAAGTCTCTTATTGCATTTCACAACTTGCCTAAAAGTGGTCCTTTTGCTCAAGCTTCTTCAAAAGAGGAAAAACAAGTATAATATATTGACCCAAATTTATCTTTCATAATTGACCCAAAATTTGAGTTAAGGGATATTGGTGAGAAAAAAAGGTTATGTGAAGGGGACATTCTGTAGCAACCAAAGGGTAAAAGGCATAAGACCAAAGCGGTGCTTAAGGAGGGTTGAAGGAGTTTAAAGTTTTAGTTGAGAAACTGTAGTAGGAGAATGAGAAGCTACATTGGGAAAATAATAAGATCAATAAAAGGATGAATAAGCTTGGCTCCAAGCATAACAAGCTCTGCAAATTCTCTCATAAATTAAGAAGTGACAACAAGAAATTGTTTAGATGGAGAAAATACTAGAAGACCAAATGATTTCAAGAAAGGTAGAAAAAACAAAAAAATACTGGAAGACTAGACATTTTAGAGTTGGGATCTAAGGTTTTGTAGGATACTTTTTAGACTCCAGTTATTAGTACATAGCAAGGATCCATGAACTCTTTGTTACTAATTTGGAGATCAAGTCATCTTTTGCAATGTCCTGGCAATTTTTTCAAGAAAAATGATTGTTTATGCAGGTTCCAGAATCTCTACAAGAACTTCAAATATTATGCAACACCAATCTTACACAAATTTTCCAAACATGCTACATAATTTCTGTAGCATGACTTTTCTACTCAGTTTTACAATTTTGAATATTCATAAGTTTGCAGGGGATTAAACTTTTATTAAATCCTTATTCTTATTTTCTTATGTAATTGAAAATCAAATATGTATCTAGTTTTGAATCACCTATGATGATGTGGTTAGTTAAAGACGTCCCTGAAATATGAGATCTAAGACCAATTTTGGATTTGATACTTCATGTGTATGTGTATGAGTATATTATTAGGAAAATAGATAGAATTTGATCCTCTTTTGTTGGATCTCATATCCAAATATATCGAGTATCATATCTATAAAACCAACCATAATTGAAACAAGGAGTTCGACTGGTGAGTTCTAGGAGGGTCGAGTTTTAAACTACTTTGTATGGACACGTTTTTTTTATTATCAGTAATATATTCATTCTCATAGATCAATGGTTTGTGGATATATTGTGCATTTATTCATATCTTATTTACTTCTCTTAATTTGAGTAGAGAATTTACTTTTGCATTGCATGAGTTGCCTCATTTTTTCATAGCAAATAACAATTATTCCTTATTGTCTATTGCCTAAGAATTGTGAGTTGTGTTCATTTTGTTTTCTAATTCAAAATACTTTTTTGGATAGAAATTATTCTTATGAGTATATGATTTGACAACTTGTTATTTTATATATTTGTATTCCCAACTTTATTTATCTTTTCCATTGTTAATTTAATATTTAGTCTACATGAAACATGCCTATGAAACAATGATATGTTTCTTATTGAGTTATTCAAGAGCTAATTTTTTATTCTAGAACTTTGACCTTGTTTGGCCTACTTGAAAATCACAAAACTTAAACCATTTTGACAACTGAGGTTCCCTAGAGTTGTGCCATATCAGTTTGTTGTTGAAATTAAAAATAATAGGAGGCATATGTAGAAAGCCTTTTGATACCTAGGGATAGTTCCTTAAGGGTGAATATAGAAGGAGTACATGCCAGCCTTTTGAGGTTCCCTATGTATGATGTTCCTGATATCAGGATCATGGTATTGGAAACTAGATATCATTTTAGACCAATGAGGCCTAGATTTCAGTTAAATTCCAATGAGGTTGCACATTTATCAGAAGTTGGGAGGGTTTCTATCCGTGAAAATTTCCCAAATAAACTTTTGATTCCTACTATACGATCCATGGACAAGTTACAATAGAGGGATCATGCCATAGCGAGCGATACCATCCCAAGTTAGTGTGGAGGATTATGGAGGTGGCGAATGGTATGATTCTCAGGGAGAGGGTGAGTAAGGAATGAGGAAGTTTCACTATATATTTGTTTGATGCTTGAATGTGTAAGGAGAATGATGTATAATTGTTTGATGGATTGTATATTAGACACCTATGGAATTAGCCCATATCATGTTGTAACTTAGGGTGCCATGATTGTATTAGTGCAGGTATAAGATTTCTATGTGATGGCCACGTGTATAAATCTCTCATCTTCGTAATAGTACTATATATATATATATATATATATATATATAACCTATTGTCTACATGATTGATTGAATATGTCTTTGTATTTGAGTCTATGAGGTAATAAATTCAGGACAAAGTTTCTTAAAGGGGAGGAGTATCTAACAACCCAACATTATATATTAGTGTATTGTATATGGTAATGGTAAAAATGTCAAGAAATATATAAACAAATTAAAAGGGCAAAATGTGCATTATAACTTAATTTAGGTCCATGAGTGACAAGCGTGTCACGCATGCAAAAAGTAAGAAATAGAATAAAATATAGAAATCAAGAAATAAAAAGGGGGAAAGGCTAAGAGGAGGGGGCTCGAGTCTTGATGGGGATTTTATAATTTCTTTCTTGTTGAGATGGTTTTGGCTTATGTGTCTGTCTATTAAGAGTGAGTATAAAAGGAGGAGAGGGTGGAACTCAGACGGATGAAGAAATAGTGAAAAGGGTAATGACATTACCTAGTTTGGCATACTGTTAATGGTTGAGGGATCAGGGGCCTGAGCCTTTGGATGGGGGTTTCTTGGGTGGAGAGTTGTCCCCCCAGAATGTGTTTTTGGATAGCGGATTTGGTGACTCGTTGATTACAAGGTATGCATGCAAACATTAGTTAAGCTATTCATCCACTAGGTTAGTGGAGATTCTTCTTTGTGGCTTATAGTTCTTATTTTCTACTAGTCATCTGAAATAATAATGCATTTAATGGATATACTCATGATACAATATTTTCATATGAAATTCTTCACAAGAATTTTGTTTTTAAATTAGGTTTTAAATCTGTACAAATAATTAGGGTTGTTATAAAGCTTGAACGAATGTCATCAAGATTTTACGAAGTAAGTGGATGTGGTATAACTTGTGTTGCAACTCATCATATAATGTTTCTAGTTGGGAAACTTTGTGATAGAACTCATCTCCTCAATTTATCGGTTGAACAACAAGTCATGGTGTTATTTCTAGATGTTGAAATACATCTCACCAAAGTATTTTTTAAGGACTCAAATATTATACCTATGTTTAGTAATATAGGTGACTATTTGAATGGAAAAATTATGCATATATGCATAGATACATACATATACATAAATAAATACATGTGTGTGTGTGCACGCGCGTGTGTTTGTGTGCACGAATATTCAATAAAAAAACATATAATATAGTATTGAAAATTGTATTTTTTTTTGCAAATTTTAGCTATTTAATCATATCTAATGTACAAATAGGTGAATTTTTAAGCTAACTAGAGATTATAATTTTTTTAAATGGACAAAAAAAACCAATTGGAAAAATTTCACCCTTAAAAAATACCCAATCTCTAGCCTAAAAAAAATGTCAAATTTTCAACACAAGAAAGTGCTTTGATACCAAAATGTATGTACCTTAATAACAAAATTGGAAATAATTCAAAGAAGAAATCATAGAATAAATCATGATTTCATAATGAAAATGGTAGAATTACTATAGTAAGAGATAATAGTAGATAAAAAATATCACAAGAGAAATGCCTTATTGATGAAATAAATGCTCACTTTCCTCTTCAAGGAGGCAAGTGAAGGCAAGCTCCAACTACAAAATACTTCACAGGACATCCTATTACATTTATTCTACTCCTATATATATATTCTATTCAAGGATATTCTAGTATGCAGAACCTTCTAGTAAGTCTTCTTAGTCAAGAAACCTTCTACTAGGAATAACCTTCTAGTAAGCATTCTTAGTGAAAGAAATTTCTAGTAAGTGGAACCTTCTAGTACGTCTTCTTACAAATATTTATTTCACACTATAACTACTTTACGGTCCTTATTTAATATAGGTGGTCTCAATACACAATATCCAATCTATTTAAGGGGATTAGGGTAGGACCCTAACATTTCCCTACTAGGTTTCTTCAAGCATATCTCTCTCACAATTTTAGCATAGATGGGAACATCCTTAATTGCTTGAAAATAAGAAATTTTGATGCACACATTCTTTAGTTCTCCTAGGAGATCAAATTCAAGTTGAATGGGTTTTCTATCTAAAGTAGGCCCTTATGAATATGGAGGATCTAGTGTTTGGTTTTTTTAAGTGGGATTGAGATTGGGTCACTTCAAAAGGATTTTTTGCAAAGTTATCCTCCATTAGAATCCCATATTCAATGGAATCAAATTTGTCATATTCTTGTTCTCAAATGATGGGGAATTTCTAATTATTAACAATTCTCCAAGGTCATAGATGTATATCCTGACAGTCTATGGGAAATCTAAAATACGTGGGATAACCTGGTACCTTAGCATTGTAATCATGATGAGTTACTTTATTATTTCAATTATGTAGTGGTTGCGTAGGAAGTTGTGGAGATCTTTTAAAAGGGTTAATCAGAGGAAAACGTAATTATGATGTTGGCATTATTGAGGTTGTGCATAGATATTAATTTGAATTTGTTATTTTTATTAAGATTTGTAATTTTATTTAAAAAGATCTATGAATGATAGGAAATGGGAATTTTCCTCTTAGAAGGAAGAAAAGGTTTGGAGAGTGGTAATGTTTTTCTGGGTCGAGCTTCAAGCTATCTTGTGTGGACATGCTTCTTTAATGAAGTAACTAATTCCTTCTCGAAGATCAATCTTTTTTCTAGTTAGAGTGTGTACTCATTCATTTCTTATTTGATGCTTCTAATATTGGATATAGAATATAATTTGTAGTGCATTGGATGTTTCACTTGCTTCATATTGAATAGCAAGGGTTTCTTTGTATATTGCCTAATATCCGTGAGTTGTATTTGATATTTCATGTATTAATTTCACAACACTATTTTGGAATTAAATTTATGCTTCACATTGTATAAGTTAACTGTTAGTGACCTTATATATTGACTTTCTTCTTTTATTTCCTCTTTCCATTTCTAATTTTTTTTAATCCACAAGAAGCATGCCTTTGAAATGATGGAATGTTGTTGAAATATTTGGAGGCTTGATTTGACCCTAGACCTTAAACCTTATTTGACCTATCTATTAACTCTTGAACATCTTATAAACTAAGGTTCCCTAGATTTGTACCTTAGTAGTCAAGTGTAGACTTTAGGGATAACACGTCTTATGAAAAAGCCTCACTAAAATTTCTTATGTAGTTAGGGATTACCCACAAAGCACTCAACATGGTATATTTCATTACGATTTTATTAAAATGTTGATCATGGAATATTTAGGAAAAAATCAGAGGTTTTGGAAGAATGGTTACAAAGATGTTACCTCACAAAGAAGATATTTTTCTCCCATGTACCAAAGTTTCTTTTATGGTTATTGTTTTACGTGTAACAATTTTGGGCATAGGGATAGAGATTACAAAGCTTGTGGAAAAAAGGCTCAGGTCATAAATGGAGGTGTCCACATGAACTACAATGCCGAATGTTACAACTACCACAACTATGGACACATGGAAAGATATTGTAGAAGTGTAATGAACCACAATGTTGAATGCTACAAGTGCAAAAACTATGGACACAAAGCTCAGAGATTGTAGAAGAATGATAAAGTCTTCCATAAAGGAGAATACTAGTATTACATATAAGAAATTTTGGAAGAAGAAGCCAGAAACATAGAAGGAAGAAGATTGTGGATTGGTATGTTATATAAATGATGAAATTTCACAAGTCAAGATAGGAAACCAAATCAATTCTTGTATCCTAAATATGGGAAGTATATTGAATGAAAGTAGAAAATGTCCCAAGATAGAAGATAGAAAAGAATTGGTATTACATGTTGAATATGTGAAGGAAAAAAAAGACAATACATAAGACTCAAAGGACATATCTACAACAGTTGCAGAGTCAAGTAACACTAACATATCAACAAACAAAAATAAAGGTTTCAAGATTACATGTGATCATCATATTGTAGAGCAGTACCTATTTTTCTAAACAATTTGGAATAAAGGGTCCAAATATTATGGATAATGTTGAGGAGGAGTGTAAGTAACATGAAAGTAAGATAGATGAAAAGTCAACAAATTAGTGGTTTGGTAAATTATTCAGGAACACAACGGGATCTACTTCATAAAGCTTCAATAAATGGATAATTCTAAGGTGGAGTCAACACGGTCAAAGCATGATCATTTTCAGCGAAGAAATATATTTTCAGAAGGAATTCATAGTCAAGTAAAGTTATATTCTGCAAGGAAAAAATGATCTGCAAAACAAAGTCACGAAAGAGAAGCATGTTGATAGGGGGAGCCATCATAATCCCTATGGGAGAAAGTGAACAAAGTTGCTTCACTCATTTTTTCATTTATGTCAAAGAGGGAGAGAGAGTTGAAGTTGTTGACATCAATGAAAAAGGGGGAGATTGTTGGAAAAAGTTGTCATTGATGTCAAAAGGGTGAAGAGATATGTGGAGTCAAGGTGATAATGATGATGTGGTTGTAGTAGAGATAAAAATTTTGGGAATTTAAAATGAATCCTTGAATCCCCTAAAGAAGAACCTAAGGAATCCCTTGATACCAAGTGTATATAAACCCAAATTGGCCCCCTTATCACGTAGTGGTTTTGCATGGCCCTCATGAGAAGACACTTTGAGTTATACATAAGTGGTACTGATCCCCTAGAGAATACCCTAATGATCATGATGATGTGGATAGTAAAGGAGACCCTAGATTTTCCTGAATAAGTGTGAAGAATTTCCTAAATAAATTATATTTTTGGGTCACATGGCCTTGATGATATTCTGTGTAAGAAAGTTTGTAAAGTTGTTCCTAAGAAAATTAAGTAACAAATGTGAATAAATTCATAAAATAGTGGTGTTGGTTCCACATGACGACGTGGGTAGGGTCACATAACCCATGTTAGAGAGGGCCCTAGGGAGTACCTAAGGTTGGAGCAAAGAATATTGAGATGAAGTCTGAAAGATATTCCAAAGTCAAGATGATGGGTCCACATAATTTTGAAAGTTGTGGAGTTGGGTCTACATGACTAGAAGGATTAGTCCATATGACCATGAGAAGTATCCCTCGAAGTAATAAGGATTGGTCCACAAGGAAATGTTCAAATAAACGATGAAGAAACCCATAAACAATGGTGTTTGGTCCACTTGCCCATTAGTTTGGGGTTACATGACCCATGGTGAAGAAGTCCTTAAAGAGTACCCAAAGTTGGTCAGAAGCAAGTTTGTGTGAATATTGAAGTACCCCTAAAATAATAATGCTTGGTCCACATGACCCCACAAAGTTGTGGTACTTTGTCCCATTATACCACTTGAAGTGGAAAGGATCCTCACAAGAAGTAATGGTGTATCCGCCAAGTATTATGATGTGGTAAATGCCTAGGTCCCCCTTTGGAGAATATATAGAGTGATATTGAGTTTATTGTATGAACTGTCATGATGGATCCTTGAGGTGGGGTACTAACCCTTGACACCCCCTTAAAATACGAAGATCCACAAATTAAGGATGTGTTTGAGGAAACTCTAAAAGAAGATACTAGATCATGATGAAGCGTATAAATAGAAGGCCACTTTTTTCATTTTATCATCAATCAAGTCTCTCTTTCTATTGCAAATTTTTGGAGAAAAAGTGCGAAACCTTTTGTAGGAACAATTTCTGGGCATCTTTGAGGATTGAGGAGATTCACGAAAAATGACATAAATTTCTCATACGATATTGCAATTTCAAAATTATTGCCTCATTGGAAATTTGGTTATAAGGGACAAGTGATGAATCTATATAGATACTCTTTTTATTTATATATTATCTCTTCATTTTGTGACCTTGGAAAAAGTATGGTTCATGCTTGTGGGTTTCTCTTGTGATGACACAAGTTTTTCATGGTTAGAATTCATCTTGGATATTGGTTTGTGCGCCTCTCTCTTGGTATATATATTTGAAGTCATTATATATGCTATGGAGGATATGATGATGGTAGTGTTGGCATAGATCTGGTATGGTTCTTGTACATGAGTTTCTCTTGTGATGGCCATGCCTCTCATGGACTAGGGTCCATCTTATTGTCTTGAAATGTATGAAGTTTGTACATGTTCTTGTGCTTTTATCTTTGCATACTTGATGGTGATATTGGTATAGATGTTGGTGCACAATTTATGATGATCATGGCATAGATATTAGTGATTTGTTTGTATAGATCATGGTGATTATCTGGACATATTGTATAATGGTATTTACATAGATCATAGTGATTATATTGTCATTGTCCATGGTTATGTTGTGTCATATGGATAATCCATTGGGATGTTTAATGTTTTGGAAATGCATATGATGTAAAATTTTAGGATATAAATGAAATCAATGGATGATTGTTTCTGGGTATATACTTGAGGCATGTGCATGTATATATAGTGTGATAGATATTGAGACAATCAGACACTCATTGTGGCATTGTGACATTGACAGTGACATTGTGACAGAGGTGGTGATTGTGGAATTTAAATAGAGATACAGTGATTGGGACATTTGGATAGAGATAGTGATTGTGACAAGTTGATAGAGGTAGCAATACAGGATGAAAGATGCGGTGATATAGGAATAAGGACAATGATATATGTGCATGGAAAAAGATATGGGTATAATTTGTTACAGACAGTGATACAATGATTATTACATATTTTTTCTTATATTCATATAAGGGAAACAAGACAGAGCAATGATAGGAGATTGTAGTATCCTTCAAGTTGGTGCCTAAGTTGGTTATCACTAAGGATTGAAGTCCTCTCTACAGGTTGGATCTTGCGACCTTAGGGGGTTGTATCCTCCTTTCAGCTGGAGATGATAAACTAGGGGGTTGGAGCCTCCTTTTAGTGGGTGTTGGTAAATCATGGATTAGGAGATTCCTCCATGTTGGTGCCTGTAAATCAAGGGGTTGGTTCCTCTTTCTAGTTGGTGCTGGAGAATATTGAAATTCGGTGCTTCCTATGAATGTAATATGGACATGATATAACAAAAAGAATTTTGTGGTTTTCTCCTATTTGGGTTTCCATGCTAAATATTTTTTGCACTATGTATAGTTTATGTGGTGATGAATGACATTGTCAATGGTTAATGTTTACATGAGATAAAAAAAATTTGAAATGGTAAAAATTGCTCAATACCGATTCAGTCCCCCTCTTAGTATTTCCAACACGTTCATACCCTTGATCAACATGTGTTCAAATCACGGGTACACATCGAGGATCAATTTTGGTGAACGAGCACCTTGTTCCAATCAGGGGGTCGAATGTCCCATATATTTTTGAATGTTTCAATTGTTACATGTTATTCTACCCCATACATGCATGATAAGGCGTTGGAGTTGTTTGGTCCCACCAAATGCACAAGGTGGAATTTCTAAAACTTCAACTTAAAAAATTCCCTTACAAACTACCTTGAATATATGTTTAGGAAAAATACCTTCAACAAAAACAAGGTACTCTCATTAGCCGACAATTATTTAAAAGTTGTGAGGAAAATGTATACGGTTCAACTACAAAAGAACCCTCAATATGAGTGGCCACCCATTATTCATGAGAGGGAGTGGAGAGATCTTATCAAAAGATGTAGAGGAGAAGAAAATGAAAAAAGAAGAAAAAACACCACCTAGTCCACCAAGGTACATTATGTTTTAAATTTAATACATCGAATTTTATTTAATTTTAAATAAGATTGTGATGGATAACACACTTGAAAATTTTTCCAGAATCCCTGACACTTCGAAATCCATGAAGGAAAGGCTTGTGAAACATGGCCAACACAGACTTGGACAGGGTGGATATATGAAGTTAGCAACAATAATTGTTAGTAATGAAACATCTAAACAAAATCATTCATATTACCATCCACTTTATGTTTAATTTCATTTTCCAATAACCAAAATCCAATCTCTTATGCATTACAAGGGGATATGTTTGGAATCGAAGTCACAGAGGTAGACCGTCAATTTTTTGTGTTGTTTCAATGGAAGGGAATGCAACTTAAGTTTCTCTGTGAGAACAGGAGCATGTGCCAACCATTCCAATGGTCTCTAAAATTTCACCAAGTGAATGTCATTGTGGCTATAAAATCGTTTATTACTTATTGATTTTGTACTTTTGAATTTTTTTTATACTTATACATTTATTATTGTGTACTTACAAATTATTGCTTTGTTTCAATGGTAGGGCGTGCAACTAAAGTTCCTCTACGAGTAGAGGAGCACATGCCAACAATTCTAATGGTCTTAACTAGTGAACCATGTAAAGAACATTACACATGTTTTTTTAATTAATGATCATTTTCAATTATTAATAATTGAATTCATTAATTTAATTTTTTTTTTTTATCGCAGGAGATAGCATGGCCTCACAACAACCTCCATGCCATGATTCATAGAGAAGGCATATACTCAGTGGGAGGACACAAATCCAATCATGGAAAAAACAAGGATCAATAAGCGGAGGGGTACAAATTGATGACACACTTACGACATACGTACAAAAATGTAAGAAGCAAAAAAAAAGGATTTGATGAGAGAATTCTTATTGTGTTTCTCTCGTCTTCCCATTGTATATAGTCTTCTATATTTCAACCTTTGTAAACATGGTCTATTTAATATAAGAAGTGTTTTTCAAACTATGTGAGTAATCTTTGTGGATCAAATTTAATTTTAGTAAAATAATATCAGAATAAGCTTTGACATTGTAAGCCACAAATTTAAATATTGTGCCCACAAATTTTGTTTTGGGGATCTATTGAATAGGTTCTGAATATTTATTTTATCTCATCATAAGAAAGTTAAGAAATGTAACCATTTATAATCAAATTCAATGTATCCATCCATTCCTCACTAGCATCTTTGAGTAGTACTAGCTTGAGTGTTGGAACATAATTCCCATCTAGACTTGTGTTAATGATCTTTGCATAAGGTTCCAAGTGTTTAGTGTAAATTGTTCCATGTGAAAATGGTTTTAGTTCCCATCTAGACTATTGGTTATGCCATAAAATATTGTGTGTCCTCAAGTGCACCCAATTTACTTATTCTCAGAAGTCAATCCATGCATTTAATGCAAAAGGCACCCCTATTCCCTATTTTATGGTATAAGGATGGACTAAGGGATATAATGCACTATTTCTGGTCAAATTGATCATTAATCGCCACTACCAAGCCGCTAAACCACCTAAATATCCCTCATGATGATTCCTTTCACACTTGTTGACTAGCCTAGCCACTTCATGGTCCATATAGGTTCATTTCATGGCCACTACTTGGAGTTACACTTGGAACGATGTCATACATTGGGTGAATTAGTCAAGATAAGACAACATTAATGTGGGATACTCAACTCACCACTAAGCCTCTCGATTTTGTCTCTTGAGAGAATATATATATTGTACTCATCTTATTGGATAAGATGCAATGGAAGATCAATCCACTAACTACCAACACTTGATGTCAATGCCCCTAATGTTTAACACTTTAAACCCTTAATCTTGATAAACCTAATCATTATAAAACATAGCATAATATAATCCCAAATATACCATGATACTTACGCCAATGGGGGGAATACAATAAATTGGTGTTTCTTTATAAAATAATCGTTAATTAGGGTTTCATGGTGGCTATTATTTCTTTTCTAGCTTCCCATCTCATATTTTTAGACAAAAAAACAAAACAAAAAGACCTTAATTTGTAGGATTTCATGGTATCCCTTTCCCATTATTTCTCACATTCCAATTAAAAGATGTTGATATGCATGATTACCATGTAACTTGGAATTGTTTCAAAGACAAAATACCTCTTATTTGACAAAAAAGTATTATCCCATGTTGGTTGATTAAATTATACCATAGCAATATATAATCTTCAATGTATTATGATCTTTACTTGAATGGGAGAAGCCACAAGGGATTATTGCCTCCTATTGACATAATAGTTGATTGATTTGAGGGTGGGTATGAATTATTTTTTCAATTTTTACCTATATTCATTTTGAGAAAGAAATAAAAATAAAAATAACTTAATTGGAAGTACTCTAAGTACCCCTTTCACATTCATCCTACATGTTATTTAAATATTTGATCTACACTGAAGGACTATGCATATTGGAATTTTTTCTATGACTTAAAGAAATCCCTCTTAAATACTAATCAATAAAATAAGTAATACTTATCCATCAACTCCTATAAATTATATAATCCCTAAGTCCTATCATCTTTAAAGCCAACCTATAAAACTCCTAACCCTATAGACCCAATCACATATATTATAGAATTTTTTTTCCCTATCCCTTATATCTCCCAACGAATAACCCTCATAATCCCAACCCCGTGTAAATATTTTTGTGACTATAAAAATTCATAGCAATAGTAAACCCTGACGTTTAATACCAAAAAATAATGTTAAAACTATATCACCTTGTTAGCAACATTGTAATATTAGGAATGTGAAATAATATTCAATAGGTAATAAAGGTGGTCCAGTGGTGATGAAAGGAATTTTGTCATTTCCCCCCACCCTTTCATGTTTAATTGCTTCAATTGGTCCCCGAGTAACTTGGTCCAATAAACAGTCCATGAGAAACAAGTCTGCGAGCTTGGGGTGTTCATTTGGTTCATTTCGTTTGTGAGTAACTAGTCTATGATATTGGGATTTTCATTTTCCTCACTTGGTCCATGAGCATTAACCAGTACGGAGGCAATGAATTGAGTAACAAATTCACGAGCAGAGTCAAGCACACTAAACTCATAATATCTGGTAATTCAGTAAGTTTCCCAACTTCCCATCCTCTACCCTGGTCGATTGTTTCAATATTAATTCCATCTTAGGGTTATACATTTAATTTTCATTTTGCAAATTTATTAGTGTCAATACATTCAATGTTACCCAAGTCATTGTGAGCCACTGCACTTAGTCTACATAGTTCGAGATTAAGCAGTTTTCTTCAATTGGCCCAAGTATTCCATTGTCAAGGGCGACACCTATAAATTTTCATTATTTATGGAGAATATAAGTGTATACCTATTTCAAAGTGAGATCATCTCCATTCCAATTCCTTGTGTGGTGGTAATATCTTCTACAATTTTTGTAACATTCCTCTGGAGCTAGTCATCATCTTCTACATCACATATTGTTATTTTTTAATCTTGACTTGAAGGCCTTTGGTTGGGGAATAAACTCTAGGTATGTCACAAAATTTATTTGGGGATCCTTGAGTCCCTTGGTAACCTCTTTGGAAAACAATTGGAACCTCAACAACATCACCTTAATTTTATGACTAAACTCTTAAAGTCCTTAAACTTATATTTAGATTCAATAAGGATGTCTCACCTAGTAAGACAATCCCTATTTTTGGCAAGGGTTCTTTATTTTATATATAAAGAATATTATATCGTCATCATAATGGAAGTATATACTATTTTATGCAATGTAATCCTTTGATTATTATTTTTTTGTTATATTGAGTTTTTAATTTGATTCTTTTCACCATAGCTGAAAGATTTCAAAGTCTTCCAAGTCCTCTCAGCTTAACTACAACTTGGCATTGCTTATGAGATGATTTAACTTATAGACCGAAGTTTGAATCTATGTAGGTGAATAAAATGTTGGAAAAAAAACATGCTTAGTAGTATTTGCACCCATCTCAAACAAAGGGAAATTTCCCCCTTATCTCAGCCACTACAAGTAACTTTAGTAAAGAGAAAATTGGTCCCAATATCCAATGAAATAATATATGTTTCTCTTATCACCAATAGTACGGCCATTCAAATGTTGCACCATGCAATCCAAAATGGAAAATAATCCCAACATGTACTTGAAGAGTCATACTATGATCCTAGTTCCATGATCATGACCCTTATAATCTTTATTGGTCTGTATGACCAAATATTATATTGGAAACAAAAGTAAAGACTCTTCACTCACCATTTGTAGGTTTGGGGTCATATTCATAGGTAGGATTTGAAGATACATGTCAAAACAACGAAAATAGTACAACCAAAGTGTGATCAATGTAATTTGTAATTGTGTGTTCATTGCATCTAACCATCCTAAAGAAGTACCATAAGAATAACTAATACTATTAAATTGTCGAAGTTCCTTATGGAAGATTATCATAATTTCATCTAGAGAATTTCCTAGGCCAAGAGGAGTTACCACATTCTTCAAAGGTAATATATTTTTTGTAATTTACTAATAATTAATATAGATGGTGTAATTGTGGCATTAATGTAGTTGGTAATGTGGGTCTACTCAAAATGTTTATAATCAAATTTTGGGTGCAATTGTCACCTTATATTGATGATTGGAATCAAGGGTGTTTGTCAAGACTATAGTAGAGAGGAAAGTTTCAAATCCAGTACATCCTTGAAAATGGTGCTTCAGATACATCTTGGGTAGGGGTATTTATTGAGAAGATTGGGAAACAATAATGAATATGAATGTATACCTTTGTAACTTTTCAAGGTGCATAAACCAAGTATCCTTCCAATCACAAAAAAAATATCGGTGGTTAAGATCCCCATTGCAAGATTCTGACTTTATATCAACCCAACCAAGTTTATTGTGAGGATAAATTTGAATCATATGGTGGTTGATATGCTTAAACATGGGAAGAATATTGAATATGGAAATAATAGGATACTAAGGTGGAATATGTGGCTTGATAGATTTTATTTTGAAATCCATTATAAACTAGCGAATAATAATTTCTTAGTTTATTTGCTTACAAAATAATTATCTCAACCACTCCAAGGAAATAATCTGTCCAATCTTACAATGAAGATGATTACTTGATAGAAAATTGCATCAATACTCTTAACCTTCATTGTTTCCTAGAAATCCAATGTATTTCAAATGAATTTATTGCATTTTAATCAATGTAGTTTTAATATACGAAGAAATTGCTATACAAAAATAAAAATATTGTATGATATGAAATTAAATTCCATATATGTTAATGGATTATTGATTCAACGTGAATATGGTAAAATATTAGGGAACCCTCTAAATTTTAGTTTCCCATGGACATGATCAAGGTTTTTAGGTTAGATCAATCTTGGATAACTTTGACATAAATGTACCACTAGTCATAGAAATTGAGTCAAATGGGATTGGTTGTTTTCATTGGCTAACCCAATAAGTGAAATTTCACCCACACAAAAGGGTCTCCTATGGGTCCGTCCCTTTTTGGGCCAATTGTAATGCTCCAATCTATCATCTAGTATTCACTCTAGCATTAACACTCCTATGTAAACCCTAATTCACACTATTCAGTCATATGTCTACATTATTTGTCCTCTAAATGAGGCCACAAGCTATGTTCTAGTTATTATTTTAATATCCATATTTCCAGGTGGTTGTAGTTACACCATTGGGATTGGTGAGAGATCACATGTTCCTTGCTTTGGATTCCCTCTTCACCACAAATTTTGCATGCTTAGTCACCTCAATATTACCCCATTTATAAACAAATAAGTCAAATTGAACCTTTAAACATGTTGATATTTGTATTGTACAAAATAATTGTAGACCATTCCTTCATAAGTTCCACTTGCTCATTTATGGTTGTGAAAATAATGATGGACATTTCATCACCAAGTAAACTTTTAATGATTCTCATTTGATGGAGTTGGCTATTAAGACACTTATGTAAGCCAATATCCTTATGTAATAGAATCTACAAAATCATAGAAAAAGGTTATTATGAGCATGTGAAATAGATGTAGAGGTTTCACAAGGGAAGCCCAACATGAATTGTGCAAGTATTGAAGAAATACACGAGTGAATCGTGTGAAAAGAAGGTGAACATGCAAATTAAAAGGGGGGATTTTAGAAAATTAACCGCAAATGTAATTGCATGCTAATTTTGTTTTATCACTATCAACAGTTTGGACACCTTAATGTTGCAAGATGTCATTTCATAGTAACATAAGACTTTTCAACACTTGTTCAGAATTTGAATTCATGACTATTTCATCAAAATTTCCTGTGTAGGTACAACCAAATAGGTATTTGTCCAATATATGTTCCTTGAGCGATGGATGTTCAAGATCATTAGAAGGAGGTGAGACATTTGGTAGTTGTAATAGAAGAAGGGTGAAAAGAGGTGAAAATGTGAGAATAAAAGTCCATATACACATGGAAGTTTTTGTTGCTGAAGGAGGAATATGTTCTTATGATCATGAGAGAAGATATGACATTGAGGTTCCCTTGAGGTATAAACACCTAATGAAATGATGGGTACCAAAGGAAATCCCTCTAGTGGACACTGACTCCTGTGTCAACGGGAGGATGTACTGCATTGATCCATCCTCTTTGCATGGAATAGGGACATTTTACATGGATGGAATAAAGTTAAAATATGACAAAGAAACTAAATTGATGGAGTATGTTGGACTGTGTTATGATTACAATGATTGGATATGGTTGGTCCAATAAATGTTAGGTATGTGAACATATGCACTCATCGCAAATTATATATAGTTAAGAAACCACAATAAAAATAAGGGTGAGACTATGTATATTGATGGAAGGCCTAAAGTATCTAGGAATATCGCAGGGTTTATAAATAGCATACATCATGGGATGACAAATAAGCAAACCAATTGCATATTCGAGTGTGGTGAAGGTAATAAAGTATTTGTGTGGGCAATAAATACAATAGATCCTATGGAAGAGTTATTAGTGGATTACTATTTGAATAAGATATATACAACTAAAAATATTAAGGTATTAATTAAGTTATGGTATAGCACTTTAATGTACCTCTCATTAATGCATTATATTTCATGGGTCTAATTAGATTACAATGTGGCAGGTTGATCATGGGAAACAACCAACTCCAGAACATGTAAACAATCATTAACACATTAAGGAAGAAAAGGGGTTGTACTTATGAAAAATTGCTGAAAATTCTTTGAATGGCCCTTAATTGTTGGTGAATTAACTAAAAATTGCTCAAACTTATTGGAAATGAATTGTTTTTACCTGAACACAAGTGACTAGGAAAATGTAAAAGTTATTCCCAATCCTTTCCCGTATCCAGCTAAACTTACTCGGTAATCATAAACTAGATCTAAGAGTCTCATATGAGGGTATACATCCGCTAAAACCTCAAGAGTATCCTCTGAATAAAAGAGGTTGGGCATTTAGTTCAACTTGTAATTAAAATAGGTTGGGAATTCATCTGCTATACCACAACTTGTTTTTTTATGATTATAAATACAAGAGAATCAACCCAAAGGTTGAAGAAATAAATAAGAGAAAAGTTGTGGAAAACAAAAGAAGACACAATAACAGAGAGGATTAATTCCTATAAGATTGGTGAATCCTCTAGTATGGCTCCTTAGTCTTCATAAACCATGACCCTATGAGCTCTAAGAATATCGGAGTCTTCTTTGGAGATATAGTCCATTTTAGTTTCTTGATATAACTTTCCTCACACAAGGGAACCAAAAATGATTGAAAAGGAATAAGTACAAAGTCACATGTAAATTATTATTACAAAATAATTATTACGACTCATCAACTATTCAATGAAATTGAACCAAACTATAGATGAATATAATCTTGCTTTCCTTTTAATTTTCATCTTAGAGAAACCTTACTTTCACTCATGAAATAGTGTTGTTGATAACTCTTGATTGAAATTGAACAGTGAAACTTTGATTGTAAGATTAATCTTGTCAGTTTGTTACACCATGTAAATATCAAGGTCCTCTTTCATTTATCAAATCAAATTATCAAATGTCATGTTAACATATGAATATGCAACATATATAAGTTATCGATTAAATTTAATTTGGCATATAGGTACATCATAACTAGTCATTACTAATAGCTGATTTTCGAATGTTTGACATTGATTTCATTAATTCTATCCATAATTAGTCATAAAACTGAATTAAATAACACAAATCGAGGGTAAAATAACCAAAAGGTCCTACCAAGTATCAAAGTTGACCACTAATCAAAATAAAGATAAAATACACTTCAAGACCGGCCATTAGTATAAACCAATGGTTCTATCATTTGTCACTTGGACTATGACCATTAATTGGTAGTTAAACTATCACCTATTATACAAGATAGTTATCCAGGATAGGGAGACCAAAAATTTAAAACTAGGGTCTAAAATCTAGATACAAAGTAGAGGGAGATTAGATTCCCACTATATAGATTCAGTTGTTCCTTTGAGAAGTCTCTGGTTTTGTTTTATGATAGCTTTCATAGGATAGGTTGCTTACATTATTTCAAATCTACATTTTACTTCATGTTTTTTAAGTTCATTTATGTTAAGATTGGCTTGCTAGCGCTTTGGTGCGGTTATGTGCTTTCCTTGAATGCAACATTCCACCTCTTTTTATTCTCAGCTTTCAACTTGCATCAACATATTTTGTATGAGGTTCAAGCCTTGCAAACTCCACATGTTTCTATTTAGTTACAATATTGAAGGAAGAGGATTTGGGTGTGAGTCATGGGGATTGTAAGAATAGTTCAATAGTGGTTATACCTAAAACAATTTGATTGATTAACTCTTAGATGTTTCATGTTATTTTGGGTTAATGAGTCATCTTGTTGAAACAATCCATCAACATATACTAAATCAATTTTTGATAAAGAGGTGAAAGTCATAATTATAGGGCTACAAGTAAAAATGGAATACTCAAATACCTAGGCATGCCTAATATTTAATAAATTCGAATAGAAAGAAATCAACAAAAGAGATACTGCTTCACCCATCCATGAATTGCTAAAACAACATATCTAAAAGAAAACAGATAAAAACAAGATAATGTAAATAATTTGCATCGAGGATATGCACACCTGATAAAAAATAGAGAAAGGTTTGTGTGGTGACTCCATTGATACTATGTATGCTTGTGAGAAACAGATCAAAACATAAAGGATATTCTATTCCACGCCTCATGAAATATTTTCACATTAAATAAAAATAAGCCATGTGATTATGATTCTATCCTATCTCATTAGCTCCCACTATTATAAAGGAAATCAAATGAAATTATTTGTTTTTTTGGTACAACTATTAAGTTTCCTAAGCCAGTGCATAGGAGTAGCTATTGATTCCCTCACAAGGAAAAGTTTTACAAAGACGTACTGGTATATGAGTACTTGGATTTATATGAGGAAAATAGAAATTCTTTTTTCTTATTGATTCATAGCTTCTAAGTTTTCATATTCATGGCTTCACCCAATGTTGTGACAATAAAGCATTGTGAACCAAAATCCCAGAAAAGGTTGAGCAAACTTGAGATATGGACCAAGAAATAACCAACTTGAAAAATCACGTCAATATTATAAATTTCCTAGCACAACCTAAAAGAGTTCGCTAATTGTGAACTAAATCTTAGTGACGATAACTTACCATTCCAAGCGAACTTGTTCAAATCAAACCTTGAGTTGAAAAACAAATTGGATGAAGCCATGGTATTAAAAGGATAGACCACGTGCAAGTATAAGCATGTAAGCAAAAAATGTAATTATTGGGACAAGATAATCTTATTGCAATAGGAAGTCTATCCTATTCTAGCAAACAGGTGCACCTAATCCCCATAGAATTTGATCAATTCAGGGCCAACATTCACCATGCTAATAAATCATGAGGAATGCCACTACAGAAATGGAATAATTATTTGAAGATATAGGAGAATGCTTTAGTGATGCACTAGAAGTGTCAAAATCATATGGGTTACTTTCATTTAAAATAATATATTAGAGAAATTATGAGGTAATCCTACGGGTTGCTTCAATCTCTTCACATATACAATGCAAATAATACCCATATCACATGCCTACACAACTCTTTGAAATTATTGGAGGTAATAGTATCCTTCAATGGTTATATTGGCACTATCATTTCACGTGATTTTTTAATGTGTTAGTTTAGTTAGCGTAGGAGTAGAATAGTAGGATTTTATATCGTTTCTAAATACTCTTTCTACATTTTTACTTACAATATTTGGTGTATAGTTGATTGCATAAAGTATTTTTATTGCCTTATGTTTAAGTTTGTGTTTCTTTAGGAATTACCTATTATACTTTATTTAGTTTACCCTTAAGGTATCTAGCTTGTACATATTGATTTATTTTGTTTTATCATTGCTTTCATGGGATAGTTTTCTTGAATCATTTTGAATCTACATTTTACTTTATGTTTTTTTTTAGTTCATTTATGGGAACATTGGATTATTAGTGCTTTGATGGGTTTATGTGATTTCCTTGAATGCAACATTCCACCTCCTTTTTATTTTCAACTTCAACTTGCATCAACATTTTTTGTATGGGGATTAAGCCTTAATCAACATGTTTATATTCAGTCACTGATCTTGAAGGAAAAGGATTTGGGTGTGAGTCATAGGGATTATGAGAATAATTCAATAATGGTTGGACCCAAAAAAGAGTGATTAACACTCATATGTTTCATGCGATTTGTTTTGGTTAATGAGTCATCTTGTCAAAGGAATCCATCAACACATACTAAATCAATTAAATCAATTATTGATCTTGTAAGAGGTAAAAAATCATAAGTATAGGGTTGCAAATCAAAAGGAAATACTCTAATTCCTAGTCATGCCATTTCTTTAAAAAATACCTATAGAAGGAAATAAACACAAAGAGATATTGCTTCCCCTGTCGATGAACTACTAAAACAAATATCTAAAATCAAGAGGAAGGAATTGAGAACTAGTGACTTTTCTATGTGATATGATGATGTTCTTTAATGACAATCTTGTGAATAAAAATGAACTTTTCAATGAAAATACATAAACATACTAGAGAAAAAAAGAAAATAATGAGTTGAATAAGTAGTATATAGCCAATGGGGAAGCATGTATTCATGAAAGAGGATTAACATTAAGAAAATATGAGATTAAACATGAAAAAAACAATACCACCTATAATACTATCTTTCACTTGAATATATTGTCATCTTCAATATAGTTTTGGTTATACATTAATATGATCTTGTCATATTCTATTTTTTTTAATTTAACGATTCTAATTACTAAGGTGCCATGTGGTAGCGTCATGATCATGGGAAATCACCAACCCAAGAACAAGTAAAGAATTTCGAGTTCAAAATAATATGAAAATTATTATTTTTTATATAATTGAATATTAACTTTTGTTGTTGTTAAAATATATAGTCCACCAGACATGATGTTCATGATGTAGAGTTTGATAATGATGAGTTGTTAGTTCACTCGAACCATTCCAAACAATAAAAAAGGTTGTCATAAAGTTGAACAAAGAACTTCTTTATTTTCTCAAACTTGAACAAACGCCTGAGATCAAACAATGGGTCAAAGAGGTGAATAAAGCTATAGATAGATATAAGGTAAACACCACATTTAAAAGATATTATTTATAACACATGTTCAATTATAATATTGATTTCTTTAAGTTTTAAATTATCTAACATTTTACTTCGTATGTAGTATTTTTCGCATCCTCGCACACAAGCATCAACTTCTCAACCTAGTGTTGGCAGTAATGATGCAGAAATGACATATGGTCTGGTCACAAGCCAACATATACCAACAAGGTTATTGTTCTCTCTACCCACCTCTCACTGACAAAACCCATACTCAGGAAAGGACACCACCTTTAGTGCCCCTATACATGACCCTCGAGAATTTCATAGCTCCAGGCCCTACAAGTCATGATGACAAAGGAGACTCTTTTGCTGAGGCCATGCATTTTGTTGGAAAAAGTTGTCATTGATGTTAAACAAGGTGTCATTGAGGTTAAAGGGGTGAAGAGATATGTGGATTCAAGATGATAATGATGATGTGGTTTTAGTATAGATAAATTGTTTGGGTATGTATAATGAAACCTTGAATCCCCTAAAGAAGAACATAAGGAATCCCTTTCTCACAAGTGTAATTAAAACCAAATAGGTGCCCTTATGGCATAGCGGTTGCACATGGCCCTCATGAGAATACAATTTGAGCTATACATAAGTGGAAAAATACCCTAGAGAATCCTATAATGATCATGATGATGTGGAGCGTAAAGGAGTCCCTAAAGTATCATACAGAAGTGTGAAGAATTTCCTAAATAAATTATGTTGGGTCACATGACCATGATGATGGGTCACATGACCATTATGGTGGGTCGCATGACCATGATGATAATAAGTGTAAGGAAGTTTGTAAAGATGTTCCTAAGCAATGTCAGTAATAAATGTGAAGAAATTCCTAAAATAGGGGTGTTGGGTCCACATGACCATGTGGGTGGGGTCACATAACCCATGTTGGAGAAGGCCCTAGAGAGTCCCTAAGGTTGGTGCAAAGAATATTGGGATGAAGTACGAAAGATATCCAAAAATAAAGATCATGGGTCAACAAAACCATGAAAGTAGTGGTGTTGGATCTACATGATTAGAAGGATTGGTCCATATGACCATGATAAGTATCCCCTAAATTAATAAGGATTGGTCCATAAGGCAATGCTCAAATAAAAGGTGAAGAAACCCATAACCAATGGTGTTTGGTCCACTTTCCCATGAGTTTGGGATGACATGACCCATGGTGAAGAAGGCCCTAATTAAGAGTCCCCAAAGTTGGTCTAAAGAAAGTTTGTGTGAAGAATAAGGTACCCCTAGAACAATAATGCTTGGTCCACATGACCAAAAAAGTTGTGGTACTTTGTCCCATTAAACCACTTGAAGTGGCAATGATCCCCGCAATAAATAATGGTGTATCCACCAAGTATGATGATGCGGTAAAGCCCTAGGCCCCCCTTTGGATAAGATACAAAGTGATATTAAAGTTTTGGCATGAAGTGGCATGATGGATCCTTGAGTTTGGGTACTAACCCTTGAGACCCCCCTAAAATATAGAGATCCACAAATTAAGGATGAGTTTAAGGAGACACTAAAAGAAGCTACTAGATCATGATGAACTGTATAAATAAAAGCCCAAATTTTTCATTTTTATCATCAATCAAGTCTCTCTTTCTATTTCGCATCTTTGGAGAAAAAGTGAAAAACTTTTTGGAGGAGCAATTTCTGGGAATATTTGAAGATTGAGGAGATTCATGAAAATTGACATAACTTTCTCATACGTATTCAAAATTTCAAAATTATTGGTTCGTTGGAAATTTGGTTGTGAGGGATATGTGATGAATCTATATAGATAATATTTTTTATGTATTATCTCTTCATCTTGTCACCTATAAAAGGTACTATTCATGCTTGTGGGTTTCTCTTATGATGGCACATGTCTTTCATCGATAGAGCTCATATTGGATCTTTGCATGTGAGCCTCTCTCTTGGTATATATCTTTGAAGTCATTATATATGTTATGGTGGATATGATGATGGTCATATTGGAATAGATCTGGTATAGATCTTGTACATGGGTTTCTCTTGTGATGGTAATGCCTTTCATGGACTAGGGTCCATCTTGTTGTCTTGAAAATGTATGAAGTTTGTACATGTTCTTGTGTTTATTTATTGGCATACTTGATAGTGATATTGGCATAGATGTTGGTGCACAATTTATGATGATCATGGAATAGATCTTGGTGATTTTTTTGTATAGAGCATGGTGATTATGTGGACATATTGTATGATGGTATTGGCATAGATCACAGTGATTATCTTGGAATAGTCCATGGTTATGTTGTGGCATATGGCTCATCTCTTGGAATGTTCAATGTTTTGGAAATGTATACGATGTAGAAGTTGAGCATCCGAATGAAATCAATGGATGATTATTTCTAAGTATGTACTTGAGGCATGTACAGGTTGATATAGTGTGATAGATATTGAGATAGTGTGACAATGATTGTGGAATTGTGACATTGATAGTGACATTGTGACAGAGGTAGTGATTGTGGAATTTAGATAGAGATACAGTGATTGAGACATTTGGATAGAGATATTGATTGTGCTAGGTTGAAAAAGGTAGTGATACAATGATATATGATGAAAAATTCAGTGATACAGGAGCAAGGACAATTATACATGCACGAGGAAATTGATACAGGTGCAAGGACAAATATACAGGTATAATTTGTCAGAGATAGTGATACAATGATCATTACATATTGTTTCTTCTATTCATATCAGGGCAGCAAGACAGGGAAAGGATAGGAGATTGTAGTCTCCTTCAGGTTGGTACTTGAGAAATGTGAGTTGGTGCTCATTGAGGATTGAATTCCTCTCTACATGTTGGAGGCTGCAATCTTAGGGGGTTGTAGCGTCCTTTCAATTGGATATGATAAACTAGGGGGTTGGAGCCTCCTTCCAGTCCATGCTGGTAAATGTGGGAATAGGAGCTTCCATAATGTTGGTTCCTGTAAATTAGGGTGTTAGTTCCTCCTTCTAGTTGGTGTTGAAGAATATTTAAATTCAATGCTTCCTATGAATGTAATATTGACATGATATAAGAAAAATAATTTTGTGGTTTTCTCCCATTTGGGTTTCCACGTTAAAACTATTGTGCATTGTGTATGGTTTATGTGATGATGAATGACATTGTTAATGGTTAATGTTTACATGATATAAATAATTTTTGAAATGGTAAAAAGTGCTCAATACTGATTCACTTGCATTCTCATCATTTCCAATAATTGGCATCAGAGTCAGTTCCTCCAAGTACACTCTAACAACTGGAAGGAAGATCTCTAGAGATCATGGATGAACATGAAATTCTTTACTCTACAGATGGGGTTCCTATATTCTATGCATCATTTTTTTATCATTGCATTAGAAGGATGAGACTCTATTTATAGGGACAAGATTTGGGTCTCTAAAAATATGTTGTGAATGGTTACACTGTGCCAAAAACACCACCAAAAACAACATCCAAGAAGGAGTTAAGGAAGAATAGTGCAATGGAAATGGATATCATCTTGCATGGACTATTTTATCCCATGAAAGACAAAGTTGGAAAGTGTACATCAGATAAAAAAATCTAGGACAAGCTACAAAAAATTCCCACAAAGGGATCTCTCCATCAGGAACATGAATAAAATCAAAATGAAAGGTCAAATATAGAAAATGAAGAACATTCAGAATCAAATGATGAAATTTATGAAAGCAATGCTTCTGAATATAAAGAAGATTCAAAAATTGAAGGGGTTGTAGATCTTAAAGAGAAACTGATTAATGCCGTAGATGAGTTGAATGAAGAAATAAATAAGAACAATATGCTAATGGAGCAAATCAGAAGTATCAATAAGAGAATATAGTGCTATCAAGTCAACTAAAAGAGAAGGAGGAAGCATGTAAAATAAAGGAAAACCCATGTCAAGAACAAGAAGATGAAATTGGATCCTTAAAGAAATAATTTGAAAAGTTAAGTTTGGAATCATTGGAAACTGTCAACTATTAGAGAGGAGAACCAATTACTAAAAGGTCAACTGCAAAAATATCATTCAAAATTATAGATGGAAGATAGTATTGAATAAACTAAGAAGATATTTTTTTCTTTAAGAAGTTAGATAGAAGAGGCCAAGAAAATTGAAGCATATCTAACAAGTCAACTTCAAGAGAAGAAAAAGATTTGTCAAAGGAAAAAACTTGAGATCCTTTCACTAAAAGGGAATTTGGACAAGATAGTTTCCCAGTTGAAAACAAATTCAAGGCCTAAGAAGAGCATTGATGAAAGGGAAATCTCCAAGATATTAAATAAGGAAAGTGAAGAAAAGGCTAAGAATTATGAAAATATTCTCAAAAGCTCCCTCCAAGGAAATTACTACAAAGGAAGAAGTCAAGATTCAAGGAAGAATGGCTACAAAGATGTTACATCAGAAAGAAGATATTTTTCTCCCATGTACCAAAGTTTCTTTTATGGTTATTGTTTTACATGTAACAATTTTGGACATAGGGATAGATATTACAAAGCTTGTGGACGGAAGGTTCAAGCCAGAAATGGAGGTGTCCACATGAACTACAATGTCAAATATTAGAATTGCCACAACTATGGAAAATGGCAAGAGATTGTAGAAGTACAATGAAACACATTGTTGAATGCTAAAAGTGAAAAAACTATGGACATAAAGCTCATGACTGTAGAAGCAGTATAAAGTCTTCCATAAAGGAGAATACTAGTATTACATATAAGAAATTTTGGAAGAAGAAGCCAGAATCATAGAAGGAAGAAGATTGTGGATTCGTCTTTTATATAAATGATGAAAGTTCACAGCTCAAGATAGGAAACCAAAGCAATTCTCTTATCCAAAATATGGGAAGTATTATATTGAATGAAATTATAATGGGTCCCAAGATAGAAAATAGAAAAGAATTGGTATTACATGTTGAAGATGTGAAGGAAAAAAAAGTCAATACAGAAGACTCAAAGGACATATCTACAACAGTTGCAGAGTCAAGTAACAATGACATATCAACAAGAAAAAATAAAGGAGTCAAGATTACAGATGATGATTCTATTGTAGATCAGTACCTATTGTTCTAAATGATTTGGCATAAACAGTCCAAATATTATGGATAATGCTGAGGGGAAGTGTAAGTAACATGAAAAAAGATCGATGAAAAGTCAAAAAATCAGTGGTTTGGTAAATTATTCAAGAACACAATGGGATCTACTTCAAAAAGATTCAATAAATGGATAAGTCTAAGGTGGAGTCAACATGGTCAAAGAAGGATCATTTTCAGCAAAGAAAGATATTTTCACAAGGCATTCATAGTAAAGTAAAGTTATCTTATGCAAGGGAGAAAATGATCAGGAAAATAAAGTCACAGAAGAGAAGCATATTGACAGGAGGAGACATCATAATCCCTGGGGGAGCAAGTTAACAAAGTTTATTCACTCCTTTTATCATTTATGTCAAAGCGGGAAAGAGAGTTGAAGTTGTTTCCATCAATGACAAAGGGGGAGATTGTTGGAAAAAGTTGTCATTGATGTCAAAAGGGTGAAGAGATATGTAGAGTCAAGGTGATAATGATGATGTGGTTGTAGTAGAGATAAATTTTTGGGAATGTATAATGAATCCTTGAATCCCCTAAAGAAGAACCTAAGGAATCCCTTGATCACAAGTGTATATAAACCCAAAGAGGTCCCCTTATCGCGTAGTGGTTGTGCATGGCCCTCACAGGAAGACACTTTGAGTTATACATAAGTGGTACAAATCCCCTAATGATCATGATGATGTGGATAGTAAAGGAGGCTCTATATTATCCTGCATAAGTGTGAAGAATTTCCTAAATAAATTATATTGTTGGGTCACATGACCATGATGTTAAGAAGTGTAAGAAATTTTGTAAAGGTGCTCCTAAGCAAAGTCAGTAAGAAATGTGAAGAAATTCCTAAAATAGCGGTGTTGGGTCCACATGATGATGTAGGTGGGGTCACATAACCCATGTTGGAGAAGGCCCTAGAGAGTACCTAAGGTTGGTGCAAATAATATTGGGATGAAGTATGAAATATATTCCAAAATCAAGATGATGGGTCCACATAACCCTGAAAGTTGTGGTGTTGGGTATATATGACTAGAAGGATTGGTCCATATGACCATGAAAAGTAGCCCTTGAAGTAATAAGGATTGGTACATAAGGAAATGTTCAAATAAATGATGAAGAAACTCATAAACAATGGTGTTTGGTTCACTTTCCCATGAGTTTGGGGTTACACGATACATGGTGAAGAAGGCCCTAAAGAGTACCCAAAGTTGGTGC
>LPNX010490634.1:730834-770753 GCA_001517045.1 Pseudotsuga menziesii | reverse complement strand
ATATTTATAATAGTTCAATTTTTTGTTTTATTATATAAAATAATAAAATAAAGATTTTTATTATATAATAATTAATACAATAATGAATTATTATTTAAAAAAAACTATATATATAGTTTATAAAAACATTAATATAATTATTAATTATTATTATAAAAAGAAACTTATAAAAAATATTATTTTATAATAATTATTGTTGAAAAAAAGGGTTATTTAGCCTAATCAAAGAAGACTCCCTCGTCAAAAAAAAAATTCAAAGAAGTCAAGTCAACAAGGTCGTCCATCATCGAAGAAAAAGCCAAAATCAAGGAAGATCAGCAATCGACGAAGAGTCAAAACGTCAAAGGAAGACTCGTCAAGAAATCGATAGCCATCTATCATTAAAGAAGTCAGAGACCATGGAATTTGGTTTGCAACTACAAGTAGAGAAATTAGAAGCCAAGCTAAAGCGTTATCAAAGAGACTATGAAGAGTTATGGGACATAAATACGAAATCGAAAATGCTCATTAAATTACATAAGATGCAAAAAGAGCACAATGAACAAAAAAATTTCGACCAGAACAATCATATAGAAAAATTGCCGGCCCAAATTAAGAAATTAAAAGACGAAAATGATTTCAACCAGAGACAAAAGAATCAAGATATAAAGAAAGAAATAAGTGATTACGAAGCAGAAATAATACGCTTGAACAAAATCGTTAACGACAAAGATGAAGAACTGATGCACATACGACAGAAATTAGAAGATCAAGAATCAGTGGTCGACTAGTATCGACAACAGATAAAAGTTCTTCAACAACAAAACAATGACTCTAAAAAGGAACACAAGATGGAGATTGCAAAGAGTAATAAAACAATTTCCAACAATTTTGAAGAAATTTTCAGATTAAGAAATCATAACAAACCTTGATTGCAAAAATTAAAAAATTGAAAAAACAGTAGCAAGAGAGAACACTTCGGTGAATACCTTGAAGGAAAAATACTGGAAAATCAAGAATAAAACCAATGTCTAAATAATCGTAATCAGGAACTACAGAATTAGATCAAGGAGTTAGAAATTGAAAAACAATCGCAAGAGGAAAGAATCGAAAAGATTCAGAATCATGAACAATCTATTGGAGAACCAAGAAGCACAAACCAGGAAAATGCATCCAAAAATCAAATTGAGGAAGTGAAGACAGTCCTCACTGCAGTCCAAAAGAAAGAAAAACAAACAACACCTACACCTTACAGACATCCTAATTATAATCTTCATTTTGACCAATGACAGGGTCAAAATGAATATTCACAAAAGACTAATGTGGACATGCGAAAATATCGAAATACCAAGCAACAATTGAGATGAATTGTCCCACTAAAAGTTCTCAGAGCTCCGATAAAAATAGATCTGGGATGGACCATAGCAGATACGATGCGATAATTATCCTAGGGAATCCGTAATTCGTATCGGCTCATCTCTTCAAATGTCGCAAATACAAAAGGGAAATAATTCTGAGACGACAGATTAAAATAAATCAGACATTAATGTCCAATACATCTTTGAGGACAAAGATTCCCTTAAGGGGAAGACAATGTAATGGACATATAATAATAATTAAATAACTAATAATAAACATAATTAACTATAATATTGAAAGGACATGACCCTTCAAGTCGCAATTCCCAATCCTTATTTAATAGACGGGTCATCAACCATTGTAATCATATAATCTATTATATTTGATCTATACAACCATTAATATACATTTGCCCTATGGCTTATCCAAGATTCTAGATATTTTGGTGATTATTGTGTGAGTGAAATAACTGTTCGCTTCACTTTAGTTTGAGTAGCGATTGTTGTTTGTACAGTTAGGATTTTTTAGAAGAGAGAGAGATAATTTTGTTACATAGTTATGGCTTCATCTTCCAGGACCACCAACCAAGAAACTCCTTTACCAAGAACGTATTTTGTTTTCCCTCCATATGGGGATGGTGTTCCTCCTCTCATGGCTACGTTAAGCCTTCCTAGATTGACTATCAGATTGCGGGTTTGGTTATTCTCCAGTCCAGTTATCCTATGTACACCAACTACTTTTGATCCTAACCCTTCATCGTGGGAGCATCAACACCATGTTGATCCCTTTCCTTCTTCTCCAAGTGTGTCTTCTCCCTTTTCTCCCTCTTTTCCTGTTGAAAGTTGTAGTACTAGTAGTCAGGTGGATAAGAAGAAGAAGAAAAGGAATATTAAGAAGAAAAACAAACAAAAAACCAAGTCTCAACCAATTAATTCTCCCAGTGTAGAGAGTGTTGATCTGCACACCCAAAGACCGCGTAAGCCCAAATTCCCTTGCATGCTTTGCAAGGGTGATCACCTTCTGAAATATTTTCATGGTCTGGTCCTAGTTTTAGAAGAATGGTCTAAGGTTTCCTAGAAACTGATGTCATCAGCCTCTGGTCATCATACTGATGATCCCCCCTCAACCAGTGACTCTGTGGTTAAGAGTCAAAAAGGTAAAGTCAGAAATCCTTGCTTTCTTTGTAAGGACATGCACTTTACTTACCTTTGTCCTCACATGGATGAAGCTTATAAGTTGTTGGAAGATATTTTTGTTCCTCGTCAACGACATCCAACAGATTACCGTAATTTGTCTCTTGAACCCCCACTGGTTGACCAAGTGGCCAATTCGGTTTCAGCCCTGGTCGATCCCACTCTTCCTTCCAAGAGTGAATTCCAAGTGGTTAATTTGGATTCATCGGTGGTTGATCCCACTCTTCCTTTGAAGAGTGAAGTTAAAGTTTTTGAGTCGATGTCATCTTCACCCGATCCCACTCTTTCTTCATAGAGTGTTGAGACTGAAGTAGTCACTTTGACCAAATCTTCATCTTGTTCTTCTCTTCCAATAGAGAATGAACTAAAACCTGCTGAAATTTTTATGCTTCGTTCTAATTGTTCTCGACAAGAGGAAATTTTGTCTGTTTCGACAAAACCCTCTCCAAGTACCGAGGTTATTTTCTTTGACTGGAGTAACCTAACAGAGTCTCGTCTTCATTCAAATGTTCCTTTCTAGATAGTTTTGAACGTTACCGCTAGGTGGATGCTTCACACTATTGTTGATGAAGGGGTTTTTGTTAGTAGTCTATCCTCAACTGCTTGGAAAGATTTAGGTTCTCCTCAGCTTATGCCAACCACCAACCAGATATTGGATTTTAATCAAATACCTACTACACCTTTGAGTATCCTTCCTCATTTACCTATTACGTCAGGAGGGAAAACTGTCTGTATTGATGTTTTGGTGGTCCAAGGTCCTTTAGATTTCAATATGCTCCTTGGATGTGATTATGTTTATGCCATGAAGGTTGTAGTGTCCACACTCTTTAGAGTGATTTATTTTCCCCATTATGGAAATATTGTGACCATTGATCAGCTTTCCTTTGTTACACTTGACCATCACATCATTCCTAGTAATCATATTTCCCTGAATGTTTCACATGTTCTTGTGATTCCTTACCCTTCTTCTAGTTAGCTTCTTCCCATCATAGGTAAAATGGGGGGCATGGTTCCAGCCTATGGACATCATACTGGAGTTAAGCCGCTAGATTTTATGTAAAGGGGGAAACCTACCAATCTATGGATATCATGTTGGGTAGCAGGTTTGTGAGCATAGTTATTTTTCTGTGTCAAGCTCATTAAAAAATGAAACAGATGTCTGAGAGCATAGTCCTTTTTCTATGTCAAGCTCATTAAAAAATGAAACAGATGTCTGAGAGCATAGTCCTTTTTCTATGTCAAGCTCATTAAAAAATGAAATGGGTTGGTGAGCACAGTTCTTTTTCTGTGTCAAGATCATTAAAAAATGAATCAGATTCTTGTGAGCATAGTTCATATTCTATGTCAATCTCATTAAAAAATGAAACATATGTCTTTGAGCATAGTTTATTTCTAGTTTTAAGCTCGTTAAAAAATAAAAACTGGCCCCAAGCATAGTTTAACTTTTGGTTTCAATCTTGTGTAGAAATGAAACCATTCATGAGCATGGTTCCTATTCTGTGTCAAGCTCATTAAGAAATGAAATGGATGTCCTCAAGCATAGTTATTTTCTGTTTCATTCTTGTGTAAGAATGAAACAGGTCCCCACAAGCATAGTTATTTTTTGTTTCAAGCTTGTGTAAAAATGAAACAGGTCATTTTGAGTAGTGTTTATTCTTGGTTTCAAGCTTGTTAAAAAATAAAACCGACATTGATCAAAGTTCCCCTTTCTTGTAAAGCCCGCTAAAAAATGGAGCGGATTCTTCCATTGTGTCGAGACTCAATATTTGAACCTTCATTTCCTCTACTTTTAAACTTGATGAAATGAAGCTTGGGGGGCATGTACCATACTTATCTATATTGATGTTAAGTTACTTGACAGTTATACTAGGGGCAAGTACCAACCACCAGACATCATGTTGGGAAAATACCCGTCAATGGAACTCATTTTGAGCATAGTTTCTTTTATTTTTGAGCTCATTAAACTATGAAACAACCCTTTGAGCATAGTTCTTATTCTACTCCAAGCTCATTAAAAAAATAAGTAGATACCCTACCCTGAGCATTCTTCCAGCTGATCTTCGAGCTCGTTAAAAACAGTAAGATGGTATTGATATTACTTTTTATTTTTTGTGCTCTGGTTAAAACATGAAAACTGGTTTGAGCTTACTTTATCTCTTTTTCGTGCTCTGGCATCAAACATGAAAAAGGTTCCGAGTGCCTTTTATACCTTCGACATGCTCGTTAAAAAATCAGTGAAGAGGTATCGAGTATACTTTTATTGTTTTTCAAACTCGTTAAAATTGGATTATGAAAAAACGACACCTTAATGGAGTCTTCTTTAAGATATTTTCGAACTCTTAAAATGTGAAAAGATTGTCTTCTTCACGCTCGTAAAAGGACTTGAAGAGTCGTCTTCTTGGTGATAGTTTACCGCTTTTTCAGACCAAGGGGCACTACTTATGAAAAAGGTACACTCCAGCCAATCCTGACTGGAAGAGTTCTCTTGGGCATTATTTTATACTTTTTCGTGCCTCGGGGACTAAATTTACAAAAATTTCCATTCTAGAGTCTTCTTAGTCATTTCAAACTCTTTAAATATGAAACGATGGATGAGTTTTCTTTCATCGAACTCATAAAATCAAATGATGAAGGACCCTCTTTTGGGAAGGAACCCATCCTTTATTAGGTTCGTAAAACATATGAGGTTGGACTCGTCTGAAGGATGAGCTATATCGAGATTTTGTTACCCTTTTCCAGCTCATTAAAAAGCAAAGAGGCACTCATCAATCACGATGGGGAAATTAAGGGAAGGGAAATACATTTCATTTGTAATAATGGCAATTATTAGTCACCTTTGAACATGGAACTTGTCTACATTTCATTCAGTCAATTGGGTATTCAGCTTATCTCCGAGTTGATCCACTTTCATAGTTCATGTCACTCCTTTGAGTATTTCAAAGAATGCATTTTCCATTGCCGCATTGTGTTCCTCCTTGTTAATTCAATGATGCCAATTCTTCAGTTGTGCTGCCTTATGTTCAAAAGGGAAATTGTCTTGATAGTTTACACCTGCACCCAAAACAAATTTTTGTGTCAGTTACTTTTGAGTCAATCCTATGGCTATATCATACTCAAAATTCCAGGACTTTTTTTCGAGTTTCATGTCGTTGATGTGGGATTCATCATGGCCCTCCTTTGACAATACTATTCCTGTCGACTTTAGATCATTATCCAAGAATTAGTCTTAGAAACAAAAAGATAGTACCTTGCGATCTGTATGCATTAATGATAGATTCTCTCACTCTTGACATGGGTTCACATCATTGACCTTTGATCGAAAGATTCAACTGAGTGTTCAACATCAAATCATATATTCACACTCATGAGATTGTACTAGGGTACCTTGGGAATCATTTTCATCAATGGTGATTTCCCTCACACTTGTTAACGGTTCTCATCATTGACTGGTAATCAAGTGGTTTCTACCATGTTCAACATTAATACATTGCAATCATATGGATAGGATCGTACTTTATGGAAGACAAGATGAAGACCATGGGTATCTGTTATGTGCTCATTGCTTTCCCCAGGTTGCGATGGAGTATTTGTATGAGTCCTAGCATGGATCCACATTTGTATGTTCATGGTTGTGCTCAGATTTGTGCATGTATGACATAGATCTACATTGTATGTATGGTAGATATGTCCAAATTTGAGTCTTCTTCACATGGATCTATGTTGTATTTTAGTACCCATGATTTTTTGTATCTCACATGGATCTGCGTTGTATTGGTCGGTAGCCATGTTGTGAGTCATTTGGGACATGTATCAAAAGGCATTGCAGAAAGTTTGTGATGTTTGAGAAGTTACGACCATTGCAGCTTTGCCTCGGGACTACACCTTCCTCTATCAAAGTATAATGACTATCATTTCCCTCTATCCATCATACTTTGGGGGGCATTCTATTACACCTAAATCTCATCACCATCATGTTATGATATAGGTATTCCCTTGTTTGATCCAATCCCTCAAATTTTTCCCTAGATAAATGAAAGGAAGAAATTATTCCCTTGTAATTTTCCTTGTTTTGAGCCAGTAACGATCCTTCTCCATTGATGAAAAGCGTTACCTAAGTCAGCAGCACTCTTTTTACACAGCAAAATAGTGGTGCCACCTCTTTTTCCCTTCATTTAAAGGGCGTTACCCCCTCAACACTGCCTGTTTGCTTCATTAAATGTGTGGTGCTCGAGTTTTAAAGGAAAAAAAGGAAGCTTCGAGAGTTTTCTCGAAGCTTTCCTCTGTGGAGCCTCATCCCTATGGTTTAGGACCACCTAGAGCTCGAGGTCCTCCCTTTTAGGATATGATCTCCACTCCCTTTTAGGATATTATCTCCACCTCACCCATGCGATCCTCAACCATATGTATCCTCCCATGCCTTTAAATATTGGCTCATCCCCCATGGGGAAAAGGAGGAAGAATTGTGTTGAACACCTAAACTCTGTCAAAATTATTCTTGAGCTATTCGAGGCAAGGATCCATTGGAAGGAACTCTCAACACCAAGGCATAAAGGTTGTAGTCTCTCCAATCATTTCTAATAAAAAATGTCTTTTATTTCCCATATTTACTGTTTCATGTGTATGTATTGTTTGATTCCTTGGTCACAAGCATAGATCTAGTTTATTGTATTATATGCTATCATGTTTTTCTTGTTATCTTCCATCTTTTACATGTTCGTCTGCAGTATCAGAGGAGAAAGCTTCAAGGATAGCGATGACAAACTTTAAGAGAAGTACCATGGCATTACATTCAAGTGATTAACCAAATCTAGGGAAAGTTTAACATTTGGTGTTTGTGTTTTTTTTAGACCTGAACCATTCAGATCTAGGGAAACAACTCATGTCCGCAGGAGGTGCGTATTTTCGTCTAACAAGGAGACACTAAAAGAAGCTACTAGATCATGATGAAGTGTATAAATAGAAGGCCAAAAATTTCATTTTATCATCAATCAAGTGTCTCTTTCTATTGTGAATTTTTGGAGAAAAAGTGCAAAACTTTTTGTAGGAGCATTTCTGGGCATCTTTGAGGATTAAGGAGATTCACGAAAAATGACATAACTTTCTCATACGGTATTGGAATTTCAAAATTATTGCCTCATTGGAAAGCTGGTTATGAGGGACATGTGATGAATCTATATAAATACTCTTTTTATTTATATATTATCTCTTCATTTTGTGACCTTGGAAAATGTATGGTTCATGCTTGTGGGTTTCTCTTGTGATGACACATGTCTTTCATGGATAGAGTTCATCTTGGATCTTGGTATGTGAGCCTCTCTCTTGGTATATATATTTGAAGTCATTATATATGCTATGGAGGATATGATGACGGTAATCTTGGCATAGATCTGGTATGGTTCTTGTACATGAGTTTCTCTTGTGATGGTCATGCCTCTCATGGACTAGGGTCCATCTTATTGTCTTGAAAAGGTATGAAGTTTGTACATGTTCTTGTGCTTATCTCTTAGCATACTTGATGGTGATATTGGTATAGATGTCGGTGCACAATTTATGATTATCATGGCATAGATCTTAGTGATTTGTTTGTATAGATTATAACGATTATCTAGACATATTATATGATGGTATTGGCATAGATCATAGTGATTATCTTGGCATAGTCCATGGTTATGTTGTGTCATATGGATCATACCTGGCAATGTTCAATTTTTGGAAATGTTTATGATGTAAAATTTTAGGATCCAAATGAAATCAATGGATGATTGTTTCTGGGTATATACTTGAGGCATGTACATGCTGATATAGTGTGATAGATATTGAGACAGTGCAACACTGATTGTGGCATTGTGATATTGATAATATCACTATGATAGAGACAGTGATTTTGGAATTTAGACAAAGATACAATGATTGGCACATTTGGATAGAGATAGTTATTGTGACAAGTTGACAGAGGTAGCGATACATTGATACATGATGAAATATGCAGTGATACAGGATGAAAAAAGCAGTGATACTTGAATAAGGACAATGATAGATGTGCATGAAAAAATATATGGTTATAAGTTGTCAAAGACAGTGATATAATTATTATTACATATTGTTTCTTCTATTCATATCAGGGAAACATGACGGAGCAATGATAGGATATTATAGTATCCTTCAAGTTGGTTCTTGAGAATTGTGATTTGGTTCTCATTGAGGATCGAAGTCCTCTCTACAAGTTGGATCCTATGACCTTAGGGTGTTGTAGCCTCCTTTTAGTTGGAGCTGAAAATTAGGGGGTTGGAGCCTGCTTTTAGTCGGTGTTGGTAAATCGGGGATTAGGGGCTTCCTCCAGGTTGGTGCCTATAAATCAAGGGGTTGGTGCCTCTTTCTAGTTTGTGCTGGAGAATATTGGAAGTTGGTGCTTCCTATGAATGTAATATAGACATGATATAAGAAAAATAATTTTGTGATTTTCTCCCATTTGGGTTTCCATGTTAAATATGTTTTGCACTATGTATGGTTTATGTGGTGATGAATGACATCGTTAATGGTTAATGTTTACATGATATAACTAATGTTTGAAATGGTAAAAAGTGCTCAATATTTATTCAGTCCCACTCTTAGTATTTCCAACACATTCATATCCTGGATCAACATGTGTTCAAATCACAGGTACACATCGAGGATTAATTTTGGTGAACGAGCACCTTGTTCCAATCAGGGGGCCAAAGGTCCCAGATATTTTTTAATGTTTCAATTGTTACATGTTATTCTACCTCATACATGTGTGATAAGGTGTTGGATTTGTTTGGTCCCACCAAATGCACGAGGTGGAATTTCCAAAACTTTGACTTGAAAAATGCCCTTAGAAACTACCTTGAATATATGTTTAGGAAAAATACCTTCAACAAAAACAAGGTACTTTCATTGGCCGGAAATTATTTAAAATTTGTGAGGGAAATGTATACGGTTCAACTACAAAAGAACCCTTGATATGAGTAGCCACCCATTATTCATTAGAGGGAGTGGAGAGCTCTTATCAAAGGATGTAGAGGAGAAGAAAATGAAAAAGAAAGAAAAAAAACACCTAGTCCACCAAGGTACATTATGTTTTGAATTTAATACATCAAATTTTATTTATTTTTAAATAAGATTGTGATGGATAAGACATTTGAAACTTTTTGAAGAATCCCTGACAATTCGAAATCCATGAAGGAAAGGCTTGTGAAACATGGCCAACATGGACTTGGATAGGGTGGATATATGAAGTTAGCAGCAATAAGTGTTTTTAATGAAACATCTAAACAAAATCATTCATATTACCATCCACTTTATGTCTAATTTCACTTTCCAATAACCAAAATCCAATCTCTTATGAAATACAGGGGGATATGTTTGGAACTGAAGTCATGGAGGCAGACCGTCATCTCACTTTCAAGTATGGATTTCAATATGTGGTTGAATGCTGGAAAATATTGGGGGAGAGATCTCTATCTAGTTGGAAAGAAGAAAGAAATAAGCCTTGATTTAATTTAACCCTTCATTACTTGTAAAATGAGATCATGTTTGAAATCACCAAAATATCATTGTTTTTCTTTGTTTATAGTAGGGTAGCACCAATCAAGATGATGCCACAAGTGGAAAGTATCACTAAGGTAGTGGACTGTAGACATCACATGGTTCATCCATACAGTCACATGATAGTGGAATACAACCACATGATGGTGTTGTGCATTCCCATGACGATAATATGGCTATAGAATTATATATTACTTATCGATTGTGTACTTTTCATAATTGTAAATTTCATTTTTTGTATACTTACACATTTATGATTGTGTTCTTACAAAAATTTTCTTTGTTTCAATGGAAGGGCATGCAGTTGAAGTTCCTCTGTGAGAAAGAGCACATGCCAACCATTCCAATGGTCTCTACTAGTGAATCAGGTAAATAACATTGTGGCTTTAAAATCATATATTACCTACGATTATGTACTTTTAATTATCATACTTTTGAATTTTTTGTATACTTATACATTTATGATTGTGTGCTTACAATTTTTTTGTGTGTTTCAATGGCAGAGAATACAACTTAAGTTCCTTAGTGAGAAGATGAGCATGTTCCAACCATTCCAATGGCCTCTAAAATTGCACTAAGTGAATGTCATTGTGGCTATAAAATCATAGATTACTTATTGATTTTGTACTTTTGAATTTTTTGCATACATATACATTTATTATTGTGTACTTAAAAATTCTTGCATTGTTTCAATGGCAGGGCATCTAACTGAAGTTCCTCTGCGAGTAGAGGAGCACATGCCAACCATTCTAATTGTCTTAACCAGTGAACCATGTAAATAACATTACAAATGTTTTTTTAATTAATGATCCTTTTCAATGATTAATAATTGAACTCATTAATTTAATTATTTTTTTTATCATAGGAGATGGAATGGCCTCACACAACCTCCATGCCACAATTCATATAGAAGGAATATACTCAGTGGGACGACATAAATCCAATCATGAAAAAAACAAGGATCAAGAAGTGGAGGGGTACAAATTGATGACAGACTTATGATATATGTACAAAAATGTAAGAAGAAAAACAAAAATTGATTCAATGAGAGAATTCTTATTATGTTTCTCTCATCTTCCCATTGTATATAGTATTGTAGATTTTCAACCTTTGTAAACACGGTCTATTTAATATAAGAAGTGTTTTTCAAAGTATGAGAGTAATATTTATGGATCAAATTTAGTTTTAGTAAAATAATATGATAATTACCTTTGACATGTGTAATCCACAAATTTAAATATTGTGCCCACAAATTTTGTTTTTGGGATCTATTGAGTAGGTTTTGAATATTTCTTTTATCTCATCATAAGAAAGTTCAGAAATGTCAACATTTGTAATCAAATCCAATGTCTCCATCCATTCCTCTCTATAATTCTTGAATAGTACTAGCTTGAGTGTTGGAACATAATACCCATTTACACTTGTGTTAATACTCTTTGCATAAGGTTCCAAGTGTTTAGTGTAAGTTGTTCCATGTGAAAAGGGTTTTAGTTCCCACTTAGACTAGTGGTTATGACATAAAATCTTGTGTGTCGACAAGTGCACCCAATTTACTTATTATGAGGAGTCAATCCATGCATTTAATGTGGAAGGAACCCCTCTTCCCCGGTTTATGGGATACATACGAACCAAGGGATCTAATGCACTATTTATGGTCAAATTGATCATTAATGACCACTACCAAGCCACTAAACCACCTAAATCTCCCTCATGATGATTCCTTTCACACTTGTTGAATAGCCTAACCACTCCATGGTCCATCTAGGTTCATTTCATGGCCACGATTTGGAGTTACACTTGGCATGATGTCATAGATTGGGGGAATTAGTCAAGACAAGACAACATTAATGTGAGCTACTCAACTCACCACTAACCCTCTAGATTTTGTCTCTTGAGAGCATATATATATTGTACTCATCTTATTGAATAAGATGCAATGGAAGATCAATCCACATGATTGTTTTACTCTTGCATTCTTCTTAACATTTTCTTCATATTTATTCTATTTTCTTGTCTATCTTTGGTAAATTCTAAGTGAAGCGTGCTCTAGTAATATAGATCTAGGTTGGTATTGCACATGATTCAGAACATATTGTTTTGATATTGTGCATTCCAAAATTTAACATGGTATCAGAGCCTATGGGGTTCTATTTTTGCTTTCAAAATAGATTTCCAAGTTTTGTTTTGTAGGTTCCTACAACAGGTTCATGGATTCATTTTCTCAAGAAGTTGTTCAAAATGAAGAAGAAGATAGATATATCCAATAAAAATGATCCAACTCAACTTTCTTCCTCTATGGATTCCTCTCTTTTCTAAGAAGCCGATTTTCATGAAGATAACATACGAGTTGTTTCCATCAATAATGTTGAAGATATGTATCTCCATGCCTTTTCTTTCTCCTCTATGTCTTCTATTACAAATGTTGAAGATGGGTTTCTAGTTGGTGATCATAGTGAGCCTTCTCTATAATATGATTTTTCTTCACAAGAGAGTATTGGTTCGAAAGATGGTCAAGGACAATTTTGGAAGTCAAGTGAATATCTATCATTACTTCAAACTATTTTGATTCCTATGTATTTGTACAACATGACTAGAAGAATTTTCTCAAGTTCACTTGAATATGGAGAATATTTTTCCATCACAATGGCACATTTGGGACTCTTGTTCCACCTTCTTGGAGTTGATTACAAACTTCTTGTTTTGAATTTGATGCTTCAAGAGACTTATAATTTTCTTGGGATCACTTTCACCACCATTGGTTCACTATCTCAATCATATCAAGTCTCTTTTGTACATGGAACCTTGGTTGGTTCGAAGTTCAAGTCTAAAGAGAAACCTTCGCTCTCCTATCAACGCATTTCAGTTGTTCAAACATGTTCCCAATATCAATCATTCACTTGTACATATTATTGAGTTGGTTGAGCACATTCCACTTCTTCCCAAGAAGAATATTCCTCCGGAAATACTCATTTAGTTTGGAGTGTATACAATTCTTGGTTTCTCTTTCATGTCCATTTTTTAGGAAGGATTTTCCCCATGTGGTTTTGCCACTTTTCTCAGTTCATATGGATTAATAATGTAAAGGGTGACCATAAACCTTTGTTTCTTGGGCCCTCAATAATTTTTCACAACCATTTTGGCTTAAAGGGGGGTGTTCGAACATAATTCCCATCTAAACCTTGGTTAATATTATTTGCATAAGGTTCCAAGTGTTTAGTGTAAGTTGTTCCATGTGAAAAGGGTTCTAGTTCCCACTTAGACTAATGGTTATTCCATAAAATATTTTTTGTTCACAATTGCACCTAATTTCCTTATTCTTCGAATTCAATCCATGCATTTAATGAGGAAGGAACCCATATTCCATGTTTTAAGGGATAAGGATGGACCAAGGGCACTCATGCACTATTTCTGATAAAATTTCTCATTAACGACCACTACCAAGGCACTAAACCAACTAAAGCACCCTCATGATGATTCCTTTAACACTTGTTGACTATCCTAACCACTTCATGGTCCATATAGGTTCATTTCACCTCATTATGGCCACTACTTGGATTTACACTTGGAACAATGTCATAGATTGGGAGAATTAGTCAAGATAAGCCAACATTAATATTAGCTACTCAACTCACCACTAAGCCTCTCGATTTTTTCTCTTGAGAGAATCTATATATTGTACGCATCCTATTGAATAAGATGCAATTTAACATCAATCCACTTGAGTGTTTTATTCTTGTGTTCTATTTAATATTTTCTTCATATTTCTTTTATTTTCCTGTCTATCTTTGGTAAATTCTAAGTGAAGCTTTCTCTAGTAATCTAGATATAGGTTGGTATTACACATGATTCAAAACATATTGTTGTGATGTTGTGCATTTCAAAATTTAACATTTAGGGATTCTGGCTCCAGTCACCTCCAACTAAAGTATGGTCTTTTTATTTGTTCAAAATCTAGAACTCGACCTCCAAAAGGTGATTGTTTCAGCCTGTGGATGAGATACAACCTTTGGAGCATCCATGTGGGATTCTCTTCATCCATAATGTCATTGAAGAAGTTGATAGAATTTTATTTTGGTTGGATTTGAGGGACAAATTTCTCACTAACTTTAGTCTTGGTATTGAAATTTGTTAAAGAAATAAATATGTGAAAAATACATAAAACACAACTATTGTCTCCGGTTCATAAACATCTTTTAACCTAACATGTCAATCTATTTAGTACTAAGGCCTTTATACATTCATGAAACTTTTTCCAACACACCTCAAAAGTAAGTCTCTCTTATATTCATGTGATTATTGATGAAGGTAATGCTTATCACTTTTAAATTTCAATGGATAGAGTATTTATTGTCTAGTTCCCCACATTGTCACCAAATCTTTGTTGATATTCACACTTCACTATGCCCAATCTCCTAGATTTCATCCTTGTGGTGGTCAAGTAGGAAAACCATCATTATTTTATACTTTTTTCCTCATTGGCACTAATTACTTACTCAATGCACCTCCCTCACCCTATCAACCCATTAGGTAACCTTTCTAGTAGAATTCATGCTTTGCAACTTGCCTCCTATGTCTTCTCTTCATAGGGTACTTGTACATTTATCTTGTTGCTACAAAGTTGGCTGATCTTTACTTGTAGTATGGGGAACCAAAACTCAATTCTCTAAGACTTCCACTAGATTTTCTAGCTCTAGTTGAACTTTGTTGTAAATTACACATATATGTATAAGGAAAGAGTGCATCACATCTTAAAAATTGTAGATATATTCTTTTCTTAGCTATCCATAATTAAAATGTTTGTTGGATCAAATGTGTTGGACTAGTTGGATTGGTTCCTCCAAGAGGTTTAAGGTATATTTGATGGGAATGTAGTAGATGATATTCTATCAGAAAAAATAGAAACGTCAACATTGTAGATACTAAAATTTCCTTTTCTAATCCTCACAATAATGTAGAAAACTAACACCTTTTTATTTGGTCGGATAACCCCCTTTGTTGCACTCGAGAGGTTACTTAACTCCATAGTTGGAACATGGAACATGCACCTTGGGTTTGGAACATGTTTCATCTTCATGTAAAGCACTATAACATGCCACAAGACCAACATCCCAGTGAATGTCAATGGCATATATTGAAAGGTCATTTTCTGATCCTCACAATAGTGTATATAACTAAGAGATTTTCTTTTGGTTGGAGAACCCCTTTTGATAGATTGGAGAGGTTTCTTAATGCCATAGTTGGAACATGGAGCATGCCCATCAGGATTGGATCCTGTTTCATATTCATGGAAATCACTATAACATGTCAATTTACCATATCCTTGTGAATGTCAATTATGTAGATACTAAAAGGTCATTTTTTGATCCTCACAACCATGTAGAAAAGTAACACCTTTTATTACGGTTGGATAACCCCTTTTGTTGGATTGGAGAGGCTACTTAAATCCATAGTTGGAACATGGAGCATGCCCCTTGGGTTTGGATCCTTGTCATCTTCACGGAAAGAAATTTAACATGCTACTAGACCACAACCTAGTGAGCACAACCTGCATCTAAAATATTGTCACATGAACACAAATTTTTGCTCATTGGACAATATTGTACCTAAACAAATTTATTGGACTTCACCACCCATAGAGGAAGAATTTAATAAATACTGACAATGTGGTTAGCAGGATGAAACTATAGTGTGGTCCATAAACGTATCATCTTCCAAACTATACTGAAAGGAATGGAGCCCTAATTGTAGCACTCGTGTAATTATTGGTTTGTGCACCTAGACTCTAGTGTGATACAATTCTCATTATTTTTATACAACAACAAGTACATTTGATATCAAGTTCAATTCTAACACCTAAAGCTACGATGAATGCAATACTTTTCAAACAAAATTATCTACAAACTCCATAAGTTGTATTCATGACTAGTACTGGGTAATGGGAGGGACATCATAATTGTGACATTAAAAATTGGGTGTAGACATGGGTATGGAGGTATGCTAATCTTGAATTCATTTTTCCTTTTTTCCTCCAAAATTGTGGAAGGTAAATGTGAATTTGAGTTTTCTATAAAGGGTTTCATTTCCATTGTTTCAAGTAATTGATCTAGCTTGTTTACACTTCATAAATTCATTGCACCGAGAGTAGCGAGGTGCTTACAACCCAATACGGGGGAGATGTGTAATGTTACATGTAAAAACTAATGTTATGTGTCAAAAATAAAAATTAATTGATTTTTTTTATGTCAGCTCATAAGATAAAAAAGAAAACCGAATAAAAAATAGTTAAAAAATCCATATACGCTCATATAATAAAAATGTAAGACCAAATAAAATGTCATTAAAAAAATAACACCTTAAGAAATTGGATGCCTCTCAGTGCTTAATAGATCCACGTTTAGGATGGATCTATGTTGGTTAGGAAATAGATCAGTAGACATAATGGAAATGATATTCCAATTTTAAATTGGAAAGAGGCATGGAAACTTTGTACCTTCTCCATATCCCAATACCATTTTTATAAATCAATTCCTTATAGTCCTACAAATACAACTTCATATATAATAATCTAGATATTGAATGGTTAACATGCAATGCAACCTACTTAAATACTAGGGAAATTGGTGATAGATCCATTGTACTAGATAATTCAATGTATAAAACAAGACTATCTCAAAAACTCCTACACAGTCAAGGCCACATATGGTCAACAACACTTGGGTTTCATTGCCACGAACCATGTAAAAAATGTCACAGATGGTCTTGAATCAACTATATGGATCCACTCCTCTAGAAACATCATCATCACTTTAAATTTAGTGGATACTAAAAAATGTAAATACCAATACTAAAATGTGAAAATCACACCCCAAAGGTGTATAATAGCATGGAAGGTGGAAAAGGCACCTAAGGGTGATGAATAGTGCTAGCAAGTGAAATCACCAAGGTGGAGGAAAATCCACCCATAAGCTTACCACCATTAATAGTAGGCCAATTCTATGGCTCAAAATTATTTAATTTAGTATAACTAATGAAATAAACAATGAGGGAAGTAATTATTTCATATGTTATCATACTTGAAATCAAACGGTTATAATTCCTTCATTGTTAAGATACTATATAGTGCTCTGAAGTCTGGAACAAAAATTAGAATGTGTAAATATGTGCTAATATAGTGATGAAACAATCTAGGACACTATAGTAGATGAAGGGACACTACCCTAAAAGATGAAAATAATGCTTGAAATTATGCTCCAATTTCTAGAGGAGTGCACTTTAATTTAACCAAAAAATGTATTGAACCTTTATGAAAGACAAAAATTCAGGTCGAATGGAGTAAGTTGAAAAACCTTAAAAGAAAGAGAATGTTTCATTGTCTTCTAGTATAATCTCATTTTGCAACTAGTTCCAGATGCATCCATGCCCTCACCTCACTCCCAATGGAAATCACTTTATGGGGCCACCATTTCCCACTCTGGAACCACTTGGAAGATCACAAAATGAAAACGGGTAAAATTGTGCAAGCATAAATCTTATTCAATGTCACTTTAAGGGGGGAACCTCCCAATACAGACTCAATATAATAAGCATGCTCTACTCATGCATGCATTGAATTATTTCTATATGAGGTAGAGGTGGTAATTAACACAAGGCACAATAACTCTCCTGAGATGACATGTTGAGGAAAAGTGGAAGAGCAAATAATTCCTAATTATACACAAAGTTCCCAATTAAAGAAATATAATGGAATTCATAATTGAAAGAGAATATTAGTAATAAGAAGGAAGGTTCTAACTAGAAAAAAACATGTTGGGAAATTTTGGGAAATATATGCATATAGGAATACACAATGTATTATTTAGAGAACATATGTTGAGAGAACAAGATCCATGTGTCATCAATAACTACCACTAACCAATTTTACCAGTAACACAACTAATGTTTTTTCTTCATAAAATATCTTGAGATTTGGTCTATCTATCCATCTATATTTTATGAGAATGATGTTTCCTCATGGTCTCCCCAATAATTTTACACATCCTATATAAACTACATGACTAATAATGTTACTTTATATTTATATTTTCAAGATCAACTTTGGATTGGGAGAGGGTCCATAAAGTAAACCATATTTTTAACTAAAGAAAATCACAACAATCACCTCTTGTAACAAAACATATTTAAAGGTATTCCCAAGTAAGGACAACAAGTATGTTTGAGAATTTTCTCTAAATAAACCAATTTGAAAGTAAAAAACACCGACTGCAAGTTTTAAAGCTTGAAATGGCACTGCATTTGCTTATTTTACAACCAGCGTAGATCCAAATCCTAGGCTCTATCAAGCGCCGAGATGGATCAAATCTCTCGAGGTGCAAACCTCTTCTTAGGTATCCATTGATTTGATTCAAACCAAAAGACACATCTTTTTATTTAAGTTCCACATATAATATTTTTATTATTAATATTTAATATTATTTATGGCAGACGTATAATATTTTTTATTATTTTTTATTTTGTTAGAAACGAACATTGCATCATTTCCCCACACATGGTTTTAAAACCATATGCAAGTCCCTCCTACAACCATGGGTTGTTTAGGAGGCCTTGCACATGGTCTTAAAACCATTTGCAAGGCCCTCCTAAACCATGTACAATAAAACCATGGGTTGTTTAGAATGCCTTGCACATGGTTTTAAAACCATGTGCAAGGCCAACATTTTTGGGGGGATAATTCAATTTTGTGTTTTTTTCTTGACCCACATATTTTTTTTACGGATAATTAATTTTTTACTTTTTATTGTTTTGTTAGGTAGAAATATTACAACATCTCCCCCATATTAGATTGTTTTTGTGGCCGACATTTATTTTGGCCATCTTTTTTTATTAATAAAACAAGATTTCATCCACAGGCTTCACAGATAACATTTTAGCAGTATCTTAAAATTTTAATCCTTAAATAAAAAGAGGCATTTGTCTCGATCATACTAATAATGAAAATGAATAGATTTCTTCATTTTTCCAATAATTTTAAAATGTTCTGAATATTTTATATTATAAGCAAAAGAAGAATTATAATGGAATATTTCTTTCAATAGAAAAAAAGATAACCTAAGATTTCTTATCTCAATCTAATAAAATTGCAATGGAAACAAATTATGTCATGAACCTAACCAACTAACATAGAATTATGGAATGCTTTATGTGCATGGAACTTGTGTCAATGAATAAGCATGAAACAAAGAAGAAGAACCATGCATATTAACAATTGACACATACCTGAACTATAAAATCTTGTGAACATGTCCTGTTCTGAAATAAGAATTGAAAAGGATATGGGATGATACAAGTCCATGCATTGTATGACCTTTAGTAAGTTCATTAGCTGGAACAACCTTATTAATGCATCATCTCTAAATAATGTTTGACTTTTGAGTATGTTTTGTGGGGGCACAATCAGAAAACTTTAATGAAGTGTATTAATCATTACAAATCACTATTGTGGGAAGGAGTGTTCTCACAACCCCAATTTTGAGGAGGGACGGCCATTCAACACTTTATTGAAATAAGTAAGGAATCCACTTCAGGTAATTATGCCTTCCTCTTCAATGTCACCTTTCAAATTATCCATGTTTTGTATTTGCAATCCACTAACAAAATTGTGGATTTCACTTTCACTCCCAATTTGTATCACATGAGTCATGGAAAGATGCATCTGGGACGTTGGAAATGGAAATTCCCGTGTGATGGTGTTGGAAAAAAAAACAATTTGTTTGTCTGTTTGGAATATTCTGATAACAACAACGATGTCGAATGGGTTATCCATTGGAAATGAAGAGATGGATTTTGTGATGGATTTTTCCTATGCATAATGGTGAATACATTTGGAATTCTCTTCTACAAAATGCATTTGAGGTCCTAGACTATGGTGTACATGCCTCCTCTATGTACTAATGATCATATTGTTAATTATAATTGTAATTTAAGACCAACTGCGTTGCTTAGCTGTGAAATTATTTTTTTCAATGTGGGAGGCCTTGAGAAATATGCACATTGTACTATGAATGAAATTATAATATGGAAATTTGAGGTCTTGGATTTAGTGAGATCAAAGTGGAAGTGGAAGGAGACTAGGAGAATACCACAAAATTTTTTTGAGGATTTTGTAAGAACATCATGCTCCAATTGGTTTGAATGTGTTGCAATGGGGAAATGTATGCACTTTAGATCCCATGGGAGTTAATAAAGGTTTCATGTAATATTAGAGATTGCACTTGGATTTTACTTCCAAAGTCTGATGATTAACATAGTGAAAATGATAAACATATTCTTCTTAGGAGCATGGCATATCAACCTTGTCTTTCTATGAAACTCTCACAAGGAAAAGAGAAATATGTAACTGTGAAGTTTGTTTTTCATATGTTACAGGAACAACTCAACTAGGGAAGGATGGTTGTAGCTGTAAATTTTTTTTTATAAAGATTCCATTTGATATTACTCAAATAAATTAAATTTTATTGGAACAAAAACTTGCTTTGTTTGAGGACAACCCAATAGTCTTTTTAACTAAATGTAAGAGTTGGAATTGGAATTGGAATTTTTTAATCTCTTTCATTTGGGTAATAATGTATATAAGGTGGAATGAGTTTACCAAGTTATCCACTGGAGGTTGCAAGATAAAGGAATCCAAAGAAGGTAATAATGGTTAACTAGTGACATGCCTAAAGTACATAAGGTCAAAGTAACTTGCCTAAGAAAATATATAATTTTTTAATGGAATAGAATTATGGTCTTAAGTCTACAACAACTATGGAAATGGTGATTTAATGAATTTCCAAATAGAGGCAGGGCTCTAGATNCAAAGTAACTTGCCTAAGAAAATATATAATTTTTTAATGGAATAGAATTATGGTCTTAAGTCTACAACAACTATGGAAATGGTGATTTAATGAATTTCCAAATAGAGGCAGGTCTCTAGATCTCATTCCTACTCTTGCTTCTCATTCCCACTCCTCACTCCAATGGATTTATTCTACATATCCTTTATCCTACACAAGTATTGCATTGTTACACACAAATAGAAAGAGTGAGGATACACAGGTGATCTCTTTGGAAATTGAGAAAAGGGACAACCACTAGATTTCCATGTGTCTTGTTTTCTCCTAGGTTTGATTGTTTGCTTCCTTTTATTTAAATCCATTATTATTTCATTTCTTATGCCGACACAATATTTTTATTAGTTTCTTAGTGCTTATTGTTAGTATTAATCACTCATGTTCCATATATGCAAGCCTTGTGCCATAGTTCTCCATTACAAAATAGAAGATACAAAACTAAATCTTGAGTCATGGATACATGTAATATGTCTTCTAACTTTATCTCTTTGCATAACATTTTGTGTCACATGACTCCTTGCTGGCACCTCCGAACACATCATTCTTCATACATGAATTTTTGTGCCAAGAGGGAAAATGTAGTGCATGCACATGGACTTGTGCATAATGACATCCAATGATTTTGTTATATAGGTTAACACCTCCTTCATCCTATTGAGTCATGCATCTAGTTACCCATGTGACAAAATCTCTGCAATATTGGAATGTAGAAGTCCCGTTCGACATAATAATCTAAGGTTTCTCTCCAAGGAAAAGTTGATCTTACCATTACCATAATAGGCAAGACATTCACCAACGCACAAAAAAAGTGTTTTTCCTTAATCGACAACAAAGTTATAACATATTTCTAGGTTTCCCACAAACCCATGAAATGTGTGTCATCTCCTCCATATTATCCAAGAAGTTGCATTTTTCCTATCATTGTAATGTGTATGTTGTAAAGAAGGATTGTACTCCATTTTTCCTTTAATCCATGTTTTTGCTTGGATGCTTAGTAGTGCAGTTATCCCATATTAATATATATATCTAAGAAATGACCTATCTTCCAAAGAATCAAAGCATTTTGTCATCATTTCCAAGGAATTTTTATATAGGGTTTGTCTGCAAGACATTGTAAATAAATATAACATCAAAGTCTTCGACCAATCAAGCTTACATATTTCCATTTTACATTCTCTTGATTATTGTGAGAATGACAAGGCCATTCTAGAGTTTCTTTTCACCGGAGAGGAATTTCTCAATTTGTATTATAAATTTGAATTTAGCTTGCAAAAGTATCGATAGAAATATTTAAGTCAAATCTCGTACGTCTCTCACTATTGAGAAAATTATTGGTTTTCCTCTCAAAAATGATCAATGTGAATATGTTGATGACTTACTTGATGATAATGACATGATAGTAGAGAAGTAGTCCATCACTAGTTGAAAGTGGTTATATTCTAACATTTTTAGATACTCGAGGTCATAAGGTTACCTTCCAGACAAATATCCTAAGAAAAATAAGTGTGTATAGATTATTTATAAGAGACATGCCATTCCAAAAGAAGCATTATAGAAGATATCCCTTTATATCCATTCTTTTACTGTAATCACAAGTAAGAGGTTGAGGAAGTTATTATAGAGAGTCACGACTTTCTCCTTATAGTGAGTCATGACTTTCTCCTTGGCATCTTCACTATATTGTTGTTTTAGATTATCCCAAACATGTTGGAACAAAGCTTATTTTTAAATAGAACTTTTTGTCGTTCTACCAGAATCATAGTATTTTCCTAAGGACAACTTGAAAACAAATTATGTAATGAAAATTTGACGAAAGAATGGAAAAACCATATCACATTTGTACCAACCGTCTGCTTTTGGTTTCTCAACCAATGGATAGATCTCAGTGTACTGACAAAAATGTGTCGGCGTTCCAAAGGTGGTGTCATTCCAACAATGGATTGTTATCGATTGACAGACAAAATGGTGTCGATGTACCAAGGCCAAGTGAAAAGCATGCCAAATGTAGGTTCCAGTGCAACAATGGTATAGTGTCGATCCATGGACAACAAGGTTTTTGTGTACTGATGTCACATTAAAGGGTTTCAAAGATATGAGCTGGTGAATCGACATAAATGACTTGGTGAACCGACAGAAATGTCTCAGTGTACTCATGAAAATAATTTGATTGGAAAAATGGTAATGTCATTCCGCCAATAGAAATGGGTTGAGCAACCAATGATATTATGGTGGTTAACTAACAACTCATTAAAAAGGGTTCCAAAGGTATAAGACATTCAACTAATGAAAGTGTCTCAGTGAATCGAAGGAAATGTCTCGGTCCACTGATTAAATTGTTTCGCTGCACTATTAGAAATGTTTAGATTTTCCAAACAATATTGTCGGTCCTCCAATGAAAATGGGTCAAGAAACTGATGAGAATGTGTCGGTCAACAAATAGACATGTCTTGGTCAACCAACAGAAATGTGCAGGTCAACCAACGTACTTTTGTCAGTCAACTTATACAAACATTATTTGACACAACGACCCTAGAGTTGACACATGTCGTTAATTTTATTAGTATTCATACGAAAATCAAATCCATCGGATAATCGATTGTTTAAGAACCCTAGGTTCATTGGTTGTACAATGAAAGGGCATGTGACAACTAATGGTTTGTCATCAAAAAATGGGTCCGAATTTTCTTCTGTGCAAAATCCTAGAGCTTAGTCTTATGAAGATAATACAATAAGATGCAATATTGGGAGTGAAGCAGAGCCTAATATGGTGAAGATATCAAAATATTTATATGATGAACAAAGGAAAAGGTATGTTGATTTAATGAAATATTGCGTTGATGTGTTTGCTTGGTATTATGAAGACCTTAAAACTTATGACACTAGCATTGTTCAACACAAAATACATTTAAATACTAGTGCAAAACCATTTAGGCAGAAATTAAGACAAGTGAATCCAGTATTGCTTCTTGTCATTGAGAAGGAGGTGAAAAAATTACTGGATGCCAAAATTATTGTGCCTCTGAGATTCTCAATTTGGTTTGCAAACCTTGTTCTAGTCAGGGAAATGAATGGTGAAATCAATTTGTGTATTTACTTCAAGAATTTGATTAGGTGTTTGCTAAAGGAAAACTATCATTTTCCTAAAATGGATCGGATTCTACAGAAGGTGGTTGGTGCCCAAAGAATTTTCATGATTGATGGATTTTATGGTTATAACCAAATTGTAGGGCATGAAGATGGCAAGGAAAAGAAAACCTTTGTTATTCCCTGGAGAATGTTCATGTATGATAATATTCCATTTGGATTAATGAACGCATGGGAAACCTTCCAAAGAGATATGGACACAGCCTTTGTCAGTGAAAGATATAAGTTCATTGTGATATACTTAGATGATATCACTTTTTTTTCAAAGTCAGGTGAGGAACATTCAAAGCACCTCAAACAAAAATTCCTCAAATGCAAGAAATATGGTTTTTCTTTGAATCCAAAAAAATAACACTTCACCATGCAAGAAGGTAAACTCCTTGGACACATTGTCTCTCAAGAAGGAGTAAAAATTGATTGAGCTAGAGTGGAAGCTATACGAAAAGTTGATCTTCCTAGAAATAAAAAAGGAATTCGGTCATTGTTAGGAACAATTAACTTTTTGAGGAGGTTTATACCTAATTTTGTTGATATCATCAAACATATAATCAGCATGTTAAGAAAAAATTGTGAAGTTAAGTGAACTGATGATTCTATAAATTATTTTGAAAGCATCAAGCAAGCTTTAATTGAAGCTCCTATTCTTATTAGCCATGATTATTCTAAATAATTTCGCAGTTTTTCTTTTAAACGAAAGATACCATTGCAACTATCTTGTTACAAAAGAACGTTGAAGGATATGAGCATACATTCTCTTTTTTTTTAGTAGAGTTCTGAGAGATGTTGAGATGAAATATAATATAGTGGAGAAGCAAGCTTATGTTTTGGTGAAGGCTTTGAAGTCTTTCAACTCTATATTATGCAGTAAAAAATAATAGCTTATTTATATGTCTCTGCTATTAAAGATATATTAGTGCATCCAGATAACAAAGATAAAAGAGCCAAATGGATTATTAAACTTCTAGAGTATGATATGAACATCAGGCCTACTAAATTGATTAAGGGAAGGGGTTTAGAAAATTTTCTTAGATAATCAAATCACAAATATCTTGGACTAGACTACATTCATAATCAATCAGCTATATAAGAAAGACAAAATCAATATGGCAGTTTACAAGTATTGGAAAGATTTTATTCTTCAACTTGGTACAAAGATATAATCCACTCCTTGTAGAACTTTCAATGCCTAGTAGATTATAATAATTCTAAAGCCAGATATTTAAAATTAAAGGTTGTCAAATATTGCATTGTTGATACGTGCTTCTTTTGGAAAGATCCTACTAGTGTTTTGTTGAAATGTGTTGATGAATATCAGTCACAAGTAACCATCAATGATATGCACATTTAGGTGCTTGTGGTGGACACCAATATTGGAAAGAAATAACATTTAAAATCTTAAGAGTTGGGTATTACTGGCCCACTTTGTTCTTTGATGTTTTTTATAAGACAATGGCATGTAAGTAGTGTCACTTGGTTGTAGGAAAGTAAAAACTATCTTGCCTTTAAATCTAATCATTGCTAATGGTTATTTCCATCAATGGGGTATGGACTTGGTAGGGGAGATACGTCCACCTTCCAGTGGGTAGCACATGTGGATCCTTACATCCACGCACTATTTCACAAAATTAATTCCATCTATTCTAACAAGAAATGCAACCGACAAGGTGAAACACACACTTTTTCTAGATTTGGCTTCCCTAGGAAATCAATCATAGACAATGCTTCTTCTTTCAAGTCTGATGCAATGATTAAATTTTGTGAGAAGTACAATACCACCCTTGCACATTCTACTCCCTATTTTCCATAGGATAATGGGCTAACATAGTCATCTAATAAGATTTTGATCAAAATTGTAAAAAATATTTTAGCAAAAAACAAAAAGGCATGGGATTCTAAGTTGAAATATGTATTTTGGGAAAATAGGATTAGTACCAAAAAAAATATATTGGCACTTCTCCTTTTCATCTAGTTCACGGAACTGATGTCATAATTCACATTCAATTCAGCTTACATGTAATGAAATTTTTAGCAAAATGAGGTGAAAGAGCCTAATGATATTTAGAGGAGGATGTGTCAATTGATATAAGTTAAACAAACCATGGATATATTGAATGAAAAATGCACAAGACTATCATAATAAAGTTAAAGGTGAAAAATGCACATGACTACCATAATAAAGTAAAAGATTTCTTCAATATGAAGACTAAGGACGATCATTTTCATACAGGAAACCTAGTCTTAAGATGGGATGTGAGAAATGAGGACAAATCAAAGAACGCGAATTTTGAGAATCTATGGTTTGGGATAATTCGAGTTGAAAGAGCCTTGAATAATAACACATCTATTTTATAGAACCTCGATGATAATGATCTGGTTGCAGGGGTAGTCCATGGGAATTTCCTTAAGCATTTCTTCACTTACTAAAGTCGTTGGTGGCTTAAGTTCATTGTAAATATCATTGAGTTTCACAAATTTTGGATTCATGATTAGATATGATTTAATTCTTATTTTGAATTTTAGATTTCAAGGTTTTTTCAATTTGAACTGATTTTGGGGAAATAAGAAACATATCTGCATAAACAAAAAATCTAAGCAATTTATCAGTAACAGGAAAGGAAAGGCACTGATTTGCAGGTTCTTGATGCCTCACAGAGAGGACATCATCACCAATTGGAGCCAATGTTAGTACCTAAATATTCTACCTAAAATTATTACTCGATAAATCCTGAAAGGCACTGATTTGCAGGTTCTTGATGCCTCACATGGAGGACATCATCACCAATTAAAGCCAATGTTAGTACCCAAATATTCTACCTAAAATTATTACTCGATAAATCCTGAATTTCTCTTGGTAACATTTTAAAACCCCTAAACATTTGCAAAATTATGGCTTGCTTTTTCCTGATCTGTTTAAATTGTGCAACTTTTGTGCTTTGTTTGAAAGTTTATCTATTTCAACTACTTTTTGTTTAATGAGACTATTAAGGAGCTGCACAATTATATTATGTGGTATCTAGTAATTGTTGATCTTGCAGGACAATCAAACCTACTGATATATATATTATGTGTTTGAGAATTTCAATTTTTGTACCAAAATGATAGAGTTTGTTAGAAATTTTTGGCACTACAAAATTTCCAGCGCTACAAAATTTGTTGTTTCAATGTTACCAAGTTTTAAATTTTGGTGTTATTGAATCTATCAAAGAAAGCATTTCCAAAACCGACTTCCCGTCGAATCAAATGTTTCAAATCCAGTGAAGTATTTATGCAATCATGAATACCAAAGAAAGAACGTGACCAGTGGATTATCATTAACTCAACTCATTTGGCAAGTTGTAGTCATATCCAATTTTTATGATAAATTCTCTTATGCATTATGCCCTCCATTGATATCTAATGATTAGACATCCAATTCCAAAATTGAATCTTATGATTGCATCCTTCTCTATTTTTGAATGAATTTTGTTCATGTTCTGTTCAAGAATCCTTGTAATATCACTCAAACCTGGGTTTGAGATAGAAATTATGCAATCGCGTTGTGTAACCTACCTATACCTATACCTATGACAAACAATGTCTCCACACAATAGTGTCTGTGTGGTTCGCTACGAACTTGAGGGAGCATAACTCCTAGGATCTTATTCAGAATAGGGGAACACATTTAAAGAGGTAGGTTGGTTGGTTCCATTTTTGTGAAAATTTGTAGTTGGGACACCATACTGGGGTCACCCAATATTTTTCCAAAGGATTTGATGGTCATCAAGTTATAATCGATGATTTAAATTTAAATTTCTAGGTGACAGAGGTTGGTTTACCGTGGATGGTGAACGATGGTTAAAGTACCAGAAAATTGAGTTGAGGTGGCCAATTGTAATCAATTTCTTAAGGAATAATTCCAAAATATTGATTAGAGAAATGGGATTCCCCGAATGTGGCTTAAAGAGGAGTGGAGTTAGTTGTTGAAACTACTTCAGACTCCAGAGATATTTCACAAGGGAAAGTAGATACACCACAATTAACTTTTATCACATGATGTTTTTATTGCACCTCAGTGTAAATTCCAGAATGAATTTATCTTTCTTATTGTTAGTAACTAAATCTTCTACCTAAAATTTTATTCCTTAATACCAAAATTGCTCGTGGAAACTGTCTCTAAAGGCTTAGTTATTTGCTAATTTTTGTCTGGATTTTGCTTGATTTATTCAATGTGTGACATTTTTTCTTTGTTGAAAGTTTTTCTGTTTCATTTAGCTATTGTTTATTAATATTTTTAGATGTTGCACAGTCTTATCGTATATCATATTGTATTTTGTAGATCTTGACTCTTTGTGAAGGTTTGTATCATTCTCTCTAAAGGTTTCTTTAAAGAAACTAACCTCATAGATAGATTTCATGTATTTTAGTTTGATGAATCTATCTGTGAGGTTACAAGAAACTTGCTTTTAGTATTTCATGCTATATAAAAGAAGTAAATATGATCACCTAGCAGAACATTTGCTTAATTTTCATGAATTCATACATCTCTGTGGTATCATGCATAAAGATGTATTGATGAAAATGTTTAATTACTTTTTAGAAGGAGATGCTAGAGAATGATACAAACCTTTACTTGCTTCTAGTATTTCATCAAACTAACCTCACAGATTGATTCTCAATTAAACTAAATTAAAGAGAGATTCAATATTTCATGCTTCCAGTATTTCATGTAATTTAAAGAAACTAACCTCATAGATAGATTCTCTCTATCAAGTTGAGTTGAGAGAAGGTGAGGCTGACCCACAACATTGGACTGATCAACACAAAACTTGAAACCTTAATTTCTGCAACAACAAAATTAGGTCAAAAATGAAACTTCTCGAAATTTGATTTTTCCTTCACCAAAAGATGTGCCTCCCCTAAAGCGAAGTTTCCACTACTCTTTTTTTGCTGAAGAGATGAGGGAATGCCTTGGAACTTGGAAGGTCAAACCCTAGCTCATGTTAATGGCCTCTTCTATAACTTCTTCAATACCATGTTGGCTTCTGAGAGCAAAGAAGAATAAAAGAGAGAGAGAAAAATCTCTCTAAGATAAAACCTTGGAAAAACTTCTTCCAGCTGATGCGACGAACTTATGAAGGAGAGAGAGCGAACTTGTTTGTCTATATGAGTGAGTAAATGAGGCGCACCTACCTTCTATTTATACACATTACAAAAAACAACTTTTACCCTAACATGGTCGACTTGTCTAACTGACTGGGACGACCTACCTTGGGGAAATACAAAAATAATTTTACCTTATTCTTTTCTTGTGTAAAATTTCCCCATGGTTTACATTGATTCTTCCTAAGGTTTACATAAGTAATTACATCAGTATAATCTCTCATAGGAGGTACAAGGAAAAACAATACAAGTACAATAAGAATAACTTCTAAAGTTGCACAATTTCCAACAATCCTTAGCAGGAGTGCAGTGGCAGAGGAAAGAGGAAAATGTTAGTTTCAAAATTGACAGTTAAGAAAGTTGAGTCCTCATGCAGTCTGTCAAATAAAAGAATTTGGAATGAAGTTGAGTAATATAAGCAAGAAATTGCAATGAATATATCCATTGAGAAAACTGCATACTAGACGTACCAATAAGTTCATATTAAATGCTAAGTCTATCTTTGATCCTTCTTTGAAGAGAAAATTTTCCATTGATATTGAAGATTTAGTAGAAGAGACTGATCACTCTATTGAAAAGGAGGGGGAAATCGTTGATTCTCTAACAAGTATTGAAAAGTCTCTTATTGCATTTCACAACTTGCCTAAAAGTGGTCCTTTTGCTCAAGCTTCTTCAAAAGAGGAAAAACAAGTATAATATATTGACCCAAATTTATCTTGCCACATTGACCCAAAATTTGAGTTAAGGGATCTTGGTGAGAAAAAAAGGTTATGTGAAGGGGACATTCTGCAGCAACCAAAGGGTAAAAGGCATAAGACCAAAGCGGTGCTTAAGGAGGGTTGAAGGAGTTTAAAGGTTTAGTTGAGAAACTGTAGTAGGAGAATGAGAAGCTACATTGGGAAAATAATAAGATCAATAAAAGGATGAATAAGCTTGGCTCCAAGCATAACAAGCTCTGTAAATTCTCTCATAAATTAAGAAGTGACAACAAGAAATTGTTTAGATGGAGAAAATACTAGAAGACCAAATGATTTCAAGAAAGGTAGAAAAAACAAAAAAATAGTGGAAGACTAGACATTTTAGAGTTGGGATCTAAGGTTTTGTAGGATACTTTTCAAACTCCAGTTATTAGTACATAGCAAGGATCCATGAACTCTTTGTTACTAATTTGGAGATCAAGTCATCTTTTGCAATGTCCTGGCAATTGTTTCAAGAAAAATGATTGTTTATGCAGGTTCCAGAATCTCTACAAGAACTTCAAATATTATGCAACACCAATCTTACACAAAATTTCCAAACACGCTACATAATTTCTGTAGCATGACTTTTCTACTCAGTTTTACAATTTTGAATATTCATAAGTTTGCAGGGGATTAAACTTTTATTAAATCCTTATTCATATTTTCTTATGTAATTGAAAATCAAATATGTATCTAGTTTTGAATCACCTATGATGATGTGGTTAGTTAAAGACATCCCTGAAATATGAGATCTAAGACCAATTTTGGATTCGATACTTTATGTGTATGTGTATGAGTATATTATTAGGAAAATAGATAGAATTTGATCCTCTTTTGTTGGATCTCATATCCAAATCTATCGAGTATCATATCTATAAAACCAACCATAATTGAAACAAGGAGTTCGACTGGTGAGTTCTAGGAGGGTTGAGTTTTAAACTACTTTGTATGGACACGTTTTTTATTATTATCAGTAATATATTCATTCTCATAGATCAAGGGTTTGTGGATATATTGTGCATTTATTCATATCTTATTTACTTCTCTTAATTTGAGTAGAGAATTTACTTTTGCACTGCATGAGTTGCCTCATTTTTTCATAGCAAATAACAATTATTCCTTATTGTCTATTGCCTAAGAATTGTGAGTTGTGTTCATTTTGTTTTCTAATTCAAAACACTTTTTTGGAATAGAAATTATTCTTATGAGTATATGATTTGACAACTTGTTATTTTATATATTTGTATTCCCAACTTTATTTATCTTTTCCAATGTTAATTTAATATTTAGTCTACATGAAACATGCCTATGAAACAATGATATGTTTCTTATTGAGTTATTCAAGAACTAATTTTTTATTCTAGAACTTTGACCTTGTTTGGCCTACTTGAAAATCACAAAACTTAAACCATTTTGACAACTGAGGTTCCCTAGAGTTGTGCCATATCAGTTTGTTGTTGACATTAGGGATAATAGGAGGCATATGTAGAAAGCCTTTTGATACCTAGGGATAGTTCCTTAAGGGTGAATATAGAAGGAGTACATGCCAACCTTTTGAGGTTCCCTATGTATGATGATCCTGATATCAGGATCATGGTACTGGAAACTAGATATCATTTTAGACCAATGAGGCCTAGATTTCAGTTAAATTCCAATGAGGTTGCACATTTATCAGAAGTTGGGAGGGTTTCTATCCATGAAAATTTCCCAAATAAACTTTTGATGCCTACTATACGATCCATGGACAAGTTACAATAGAGGGATCATGCCATAGCGAGCGATACCGTCCCAAGTTAGTGTGGAGGATTATGGAGGTGGCGAATGGTATGATTCTCAGGGAGAGGGTGAGTAAGGAATGAGGAAGTTTCACTATAGATTTGTTTGATGCTTGAATGTGTAAGGAGAATGATGTATAATTGTTTGATGGATTGCATATTAGACACCTATGGAATTATCCCATATCATGTTGTAACTTAGGGTTCCATGATTGTATTAGTGCAGGTATAAGATTTCTATGTGATGGCCACGCGTATAAATCTCTCATCTTCGTAATAGTACTATATATATATAACCTATTGTCTACATGATTGATTGAATATGTATTTGTATTTGAGTCTATGAGGTAATAAATTCAGGACAAAGTTTCTTAAAGGGGGGGAGTATGTAACAACCCAACATTATATATTAGTGTATTGTATATGGTAATGGTAAAAATGTCAAGAAATATATAAACAAATTAAAAGGGGAAATGTGCATTATAACTTAATTTAGGTCCATGAGTGACAAGCGTGTCACACATGCAAAAAGTAAGAAATAGAATAAAATATAGAAATCAAGAAATAAAAAGGGGGAAAGGCTAAGAGGAGGGGGCTCGAGTCTTGATGGGGATTTTATAATTTCTTTCTTGTTGAGATGGTTTTGGATTATGTGTCTGTCTATTAAGAGTGAGTATAAAAGGAGGAGAGGGTGGAACTCAGAGGGATGAAGAAATAGTGAAAAGGGTAATGACATTACCTGGTTTGGCATATTGTTAATGGTTGAGGGATCAGGGGCCTGAGCCTTTGGATGGGGGTTTCTTGGGTGGAGAGTTGTCCCCCCAAAATGTGTTTTTGGATAGCGTATTTGGTGACTTGTTGATTACAAGGTATGCATGCAAACATTAGTTAAGCTATTCATCCACTAGGTTAGTGGAGATTCTTCTTTGTGGCTTATAGTTCTTATTTTCTACTAGTCATCTGAAATAATAATGCATTTAATGGATATACTCATGATACAATATTTTTATATGAAATTCTTCACAATAATTTTTTTTTTAATTTAGGTTTTAAATCTATACAAATAATTAGGGTTGTTATAAAGCTTGAACGAATGTCATCAATATTTTACTAAGATTTTAAGAAAAGTTGTAGTTGGGACACCATACTGGGGTCACCCAATATTTTTCCAAAGGATTTTATGGTCATCAAGTTATAATTGATGATTTAAATTTAAATTTCTAGGTGACAGAGGTTGGTTTCCCGTGGATGGTGAACAATGGTTAAAGTACCAGAACATTGAGTTGAGGTGGCCAATTGTAATCAATTTCTTAAGGAATAATTCCAGAATATTGATTAGAGAAATGGGATTCCCCGAACGTGGCTTAAAGACGAGTGGATTTAGTTATTGAAACTACTTCAGACTCCAGAGATATTTCACAAGGGAAAGTAGATACACCACAATTAATTTTTATCACATGATGTTTTTATTGCACCTCAGTGTAACTTCCAGAACGAATTTATCATTCTTATTGTTAGTAACTAAATCTTCTACCTAAAATATTATTCCTTAATACCAAAATTTCTCGTGGAAACCGTCTCTAAAGACTTAGTTATTTGCTAATTTTTGTCTGGATTTTGCTGATTTATTCAATGTGTGACATTATTTCTTTGTTGAAAGTTTTTCTATTTCGTTTAGTTGTTGTTTATTAATATTTTTAGATGTTGCACAGTCTTATCGTATATCATATTGTATTTTGTAGATCTTGACTCTTTGTGAAGGTTTGTATCATTCTTTATAAAGGTTTCTTTAAAGAAACTAACCTCATAGATAGATTTCATGTAATTTAGTTTGATGAAATATTGGAAGCAAGTAAAGGTTCGTTTGATGAATCTATCTATGAGGTTACAAGAAACTTGCTTTCAGTATTTCATGCTATATAAAAGAAGTAAATACGATTACCTAGCAGAACATTTGCTTAAGTTTCATGAATTCATACATCTCTGTGGTATCATGCATAAAGATGTATTGATGAAAATGTTTACTTACTTTTTAGAAGGAGATGCTAGAGAATGATACAAACCTTTACTTGCTTCTAGTATTTCATCAAACTAACCTCACAGATTGATTCTCAATTAAACTAAATTAAAGATAGATTCAATAATTCATGCTTCCAGTATTTCATGTAATTTAAAGAAACTAACCTCACAGATAGATTCTCTCTATCAAGTTGAGTTGAGAGAAGGTGAGGCTGACCCACAACATGGGACTGATCAACACAAAACTTGAAACCTTAATTTCTGCAAAAACAAAATTAGGTAAAAAATGAAACTTCTCGAAATTTGATTTTTCCTTCACCAAAAGATGTGCCTCCCCTAAAACGAAGTTTCTACTACTCTTTTTTTGCTGAAGAGATGAGGGAAGGCCTTGGAACTTGGAAGGTCAAACCCTATCTCATGGCAATGGCCTCTTCTATAACTTCTCTGATACCATGTTGGCTTCTGAGAGCAAAGAAGAATAAAAGAGAGAGAGAAAAATCTCTCTAAGATAAAACCTTGGAAAAACTTCTTCCAGCTGATGCGACGAACTTATGATGGAGAGAGAGTGAACTTGTTTGTGTATATAAGTGAGTAAATGAGGCACACCTACCTTCTATTAATACACATTATAAAAACCAACTTTTACCCTAACATGGTCGACTTGTCTAACTGACTGGGACGACCTACCTTGGGGAAATACAAAACTAATTTTACCTTATTCTTTTCTTGTGTAATGTTTCCCCATGGTTTACATTGATTTTGCCTAAGGTTTACATGAGTAATTACATCAGTATAATCTCTCATAGGAGGTACAAGGAAAAACAATACAAGTACAATAAGAATAACTTCTAAAGTTGCACAATTTCCAACAATCCTTAGCAGGAGTGCAGTGGCAGAGGAAAGAGAAAAATGTTAGTTGCAGAATCGACAGTTAAGAAAGTTGAGTCCTCATGCAGTTTGTCCAATAAGAGAATTTGGAATGAAGTTGAGGAAGATAAGCAATAAATTGCAATGAATATATCCATTGAGAAAACCGCATACTAGACGTACCAATAAGTTCATATTAAATGCTAAGCCTATCTTTGACCCTTCTTTGAAGAGAAAAAATTCCATTGATATTGAAGATTCAGTAGAAGAGACTGATCACTCTATTGAAAAGGAGGTGGAAATCGTTGATGCTCTAACAAGTATTGAAAAGTCTCTTATTGCATTTCACAACTTGCCTAAAAGTGGTCCTTTTGCTCAAGCTTCTTCAAAAGAGGAAAAACAAGTATAATATATTGACCCAAATTTATCTTGCCACATTGACCCAAAATTTGAGTTAAGGGATCTTGGTGAGAAAAAAAGGTTATGTGAAGGGGACATTCTACAGCAACCAAAGGGTAAAAGGCATAAGACCAAAGCGGTGCTTAAGGATGGTTGAAGGAGTTTAAAGGTTTAGTTGAGAAACTGTAGTAGGAGAATGAGAAGCTACATTGGGAAAATAATAAGATCAATAAAAGGATGAATAAGCTTGGATCCAATCATAACAAGCTCTGCAAATTCTCTCATAAACTCAGAAGGGACAACAATAAATTGTTTAGATGGAGAAAATACTAGAATACCAAATGATCTCAAGAAAGGTAGAAAAAACAAAAAAATAGTGGAAGACTAGACATTTTAGAGTTGGGATCTCAGGTTTTGTAGGATACTTTTCAGACTCTAGTTATTAGTACATAGCAAGGATCCATGAACTCTTTGTTACTATTTTGGAGATCAAGTCATCTTTTGCAATGTCTTGGCAATTTTTTCAAGAAAAATGATTGTTTATGCAGGTTCCAGAATCTCTACAAGAACTTCAAATATTATGCAACAACAATCTTACACAAAATTTCCAAACACGCTACATCATTTCTGTAGCATGAATTTTCTACTCATTTTTACAATTTTGAATATTCATAAGTTTGTAGGGGATTAAAATTTTATGAAATCCTTATTCATATTTTCTTATGTAATTGAAAATCAAATATGTATCTAGTTTGGAATCACCTATGATGATGTGGTTAGTTAAAGACGTCCCTGAAATATGAGATCTAAGACCAATTTTGGATTTGATACTTTATGTGTATGTGTATGAGTATATTATTAGGAAAATAGATAGAATTTGATCCTCTTTTGTTGGATCTTATATCCAAATCTATCGAGTATCATATCTATAAAACCAACCATAATTGAAACAAGGAGTTCGACTGGTGAGTTCTAGGAGGGTCGAGTTTCAAACTACTTTGTATGGACACGTTTTTTTATTATTATCAGTAATATATTCATTCTCATAGATCAATGGTTTGTGGATATATTGTGCACTTATTCATATCTTATTTACTTCTCTTAATTTGAGTAGAGAATTTACTTTTGCACTGCATGAGTTGCCTCATTTTTTCATAGCAAATAACAATTATTCCTTATTGTCTATTGCCTAAGAATTGTGAGTTGTGTTCATTTTGTTTTCTAATTCAAAACACTTTTTTGGAATAGAAATTATTCTTATGATTATATGATTTGACAACTTGTTATTTTATATATTTGTATTCCCAACTTTATTTATCTTTTCCATTGTTAATTTAATATTTAGTCTACATGAAACATGCCTATGAAACAATTATATGTTTCTTATTGAGTTATTTAAGAACTAATTTTTTATCCTAGAACTTTGACCTTGTTTGGCCTACTTGAAAATCACAAAACTTAAACCATTTTGACAACTGAGGTTCCCTAGAGTTGTGCCATATCAGTTTGTTGTTGACATTAGGGATAATAGGAGGCATATGTAGAAAGCCTTTTGATACCTAGGGATAGTTCCTTAAGGGTGAATATAGAAGGAGTACATGCCAACCTTTCGAGGTTCCCTATGTATGATGATCCTGATATCAGGATCATGGTACTGGAAACTAGATATCATTTTAGACCGATGAGGCCTAGATTTCAGTTAAATTCCAATGAGGTTGCACATTTATCAGAAGTTGGGAGGGTTTCTATCTGTGAAAATTTCCCAAATAAACTTTTGATGCCTACTATACGATCCATGGACAAGTTACAGTAGAGGGATCATGCCATAGCGCGCGATACTGTCCCAAGTTAGCGTGGAGGATTATGGAGGTGGCAACTAGTATGATTCTCAGGGAGAGGGTGAGTAAGGAATGAGGAAGTTTCACTATAGATTTGTTTGATGCTTGAATGTGTAAGGAGAATGATGTATAATTGTTTGATGGATTGCATATTAGACACCTATGGAATTAGCCCATATCATGTTGTAACTTAGGGTGCCATGATTGTATTAGTGCAGGTATAAGATTTCTATGTGATGGCCACGTGTATAAATCTCTCATCTTCGTAATAGTACTATATATATATATATATATATATATATATAACCTATTGTCTACATGATTGATTGAATATGTCTTTGTATTTGAGTCTATGAGGTAACAACTTCAGGACAAAGTTTCTTAAAGGGGGGGAGTATGTAACAACCCAACATTATATATTAGTTTATTGTATATGGTAATGGTAAAAATGTCAAGAAATATATAAACAAATTAAAAGGGGAAATGTGCATTATAACTTAATTTAGGTCCGTGAGTGACAAGCGTGTCACACATGCAAAAAGTAAGAAATAGAATAAAATGTAGAAATCAAGAAATAAAAAGGGGGAAAGGCTAAGAGGAGGGGGGTCGAGTCTTGATGGGGATTTTATAATTTATTTCTTGTTGAGATGGTTTTGGCTTATGTGTCTGTCTATTAAGAGTGATTATAAGGAGGAGGAGAGGGTGGAACTTAGAGGGATGAAGAAATAGTGAAAAGGGTAATGACATTACCTAGTTTGGCATACTGTTAATGGTTGAGGGATCAGGGGCCTGAGCCTTTGGATGGGGGTTTCTTGGGTGGAGAGTTGTTCCCCCAAAATGTTTTTTTGGATAGCGAATTTGGTGACTCGTTGATTACAAGGTATGCATGCAAACATTAGTTAAGCTAGTCATCCACTAGGTTAGTGGAGATCCTTCTTTGTGGCTTATAGTTCTTATTTTATACTAGTCATCTGAAATAATAATGCATTTAATGGATATACTCATGATACAATATTTTTATATGAAATTCTTCACAAGAATTTTGTTTTTAAATTAGGTTTTAAATCTTTACAAATAATTAGGGTTGTTATAAATCTTGAACGAATGTTATCAATATTTTACTAAGTAAGTGGATGTGGTATAACTTGTGTTGCAACTCATCATATAATGTTTCTAGTTGGGAAACTTTGTGATAGAACTCATCTCCTCAATTTATTGGTTGAACAACAAGTCATGGTGTTATTTCTAGATGTTGAAATACATCTCACCAAAGTATTTTTTAAGGACTCAAATATTAGACCTATGTTTAGTAATATAGGTGACTATTTGAATGGAAAAATTATGCATATATGCATAGATACATACATATACATAAATAAATACATGTGTGTGTGTGCACACGCACGTGTTTGTGTGCACAAATATTCAATAAAAGAACATATAATATAGTATTGAAAATTGTATTTTTTTTTGCAAATTTTAGCAATTTAATCATATCTTATGTACAAATAGGTGAATTTTTAAGCTAACTAGAGGTTATAATTTTTTTAAATGGACAAAAAAAACCAATTGGAAAAATTTCACCCTTAAAAAATACCCCATCTCTAGCCTAAAAAAAATCTCAAATTTTCAACACAAGAAAGTGCTTTGATACCAAAATGTATGTACCTTAATAACAAAATTGTAAATAATTCAAAGAAGAAATCATGATTTCATAATGAAAATGGTAGAATTACCATAGTAAGAGATAATAGTAGATAAAAAGTATCACAAGAGAAATGCCTTATTGATGAAAGAAATGCTCACTTTCCTCTTCGAGGAGGCAAGTGAAGGAAAGCTCCAACTACAAAATACTTCACAGGACATCCTATTACATTTCTTCTACTCCTATATATATTTTCTATTCAAGGATATTCTAGTATCCAGAACCTTCTAGTAAGTCTTCTTAGTCAAGAAACCTTCTACTAGGAATAACCTTCTCGTAAGCATTCTTAGTGAAAGAAATTTCTAGTAAGTGGAACCTTCTAGTACATCTTCTTACAAATATTTATTTCACACTATAACTACTTTACGGTCCTTATTTAATATAGGTGGTATCAATACACAATATCCAATCTATTTAAGGGGATTAGGGTAGCACCCTAACATTTCCCTACTAGGTTTCTTCAAGCATGTCTCTCTCACAATTTTAGCATAGATGGGAACATCCTTAATTGCTTGAAAATAAAAAAAAATGATGCACACATTCTTTATTTCTCCTAGGAGATCAAATTCAATTTGAATGGGTTTTCTATCTAAAGTAGGCCCTTATGAATATGGAGGATCTAGTGTTTGGTTTTTTTAAGTGGGATTGAGATTGGGTCACTTCAAAAGGATTTTTTGCAAAGTTATCCTCCATTAGAATCCCATATTCAATGGAATCAAATTCATCATATTCTTGTTCTCAAATGATGGGGAATTTCTAATTATTAACAATTCTCCAAGTTCATAGATGTATATCCTGACAGTCTATGGGAAATCTAAAATACGTGGGATAACCTGGTACCTTAGCATTGTAATCATGATGAGTTACTTTATTATTTCAATTATGATGTGGTTGTGTAGGAAGTTGTGGAGATATTTTAAAAGGGTTAATCAGAGGAAAATGTAATTATGATGTTGGCATTATTGAGGTTGTGCATAGATATTAATGTTAGAATAATCAACCCATAGTATTTACCCACTTAGACATTATTTCATTTATTTTGTCTTATTTGCCTAGTCCATGAGTCCCACCATGTGCAAGTTGTCAATTGCCTATCCATAGAGGTCAAAATTGCCATTATTGACTCATGGAGCGCTTGGGAAAGCCTTAGGAATCAAATCTGCTTTATTCCTGGCCTCCTAGGCACCCTTCTACTTTTTCTGCTTTATTGCCTGCTTTTCAATGTTTTAAGGCACATAGGAAATCAAGACTAGGTGAGGTGAATCAGCTTTATTGCCTCTTCCTCCTCCACTCTTTCCCCCATGCAA
>LPNX010490634.1:674891-726826 GCA_001517045.1 Pseudotsuga menziesii | reverse complement strand
AGCTCCATATTCAGTCTCCATTGTTGATAATTTGCATGATCAATTGTTAATTGCTGTGAGTGAAATTAATCTACTGCAGGCCTGAATTTCTACAATTAATTTGAATTTGTTATTTTTATTAAGATTTGTAATTTTATTTAAAAATATCTATGAATGATAGGAAATGGGAATTTTCTTCTTAGAAGGAAGAAAAGGTTTGGAGAGTGGTAATGTTTTTCTGGGTCGAGCTTCAAGCTATCTTGTGTGGACATGCTTCTTTAATCAAGTAACTAATTCCTTCTCGGAGATCAATTTTTTTTTCCAGTTAGAGTGTGTACTCATTCATTTCTTATTTGATGCTTCTAATATTGGATATAGAATATAATTTGTAGTGCATTGGATGTTTCACTTGCTTCATATTGAATAACAAGGGTTTCTTTGTATATTGCCTAATATCCGTGAGTTGCATTTGATATTTCATGTATTAATTTCACAACACTATTTTGGAATTAAATTTATGCTTCACATTGTATAAGTTAACTGTTAGTGACCTTATATATTGACTTTCTTCTTTTATTTCCTCTTTCCATTTCTGATTTTTTTTAATCCACAAGAAGCATGCCTTTGAAATGATGGAATGTTGTTGAAATATTTGGATGCTTGATTTGACCCTAGACCTTAAACCTTATTTGACCTATCTATTAACTCTTGAACATCTTATAAACTAAGGTTCCCTAGATTTGTACCTTAGTAGTCAAGTGTAGACTTTAGGGATAACACGTCTTATGAAAAAGCCTCACTAAAATGTCTTATGTAGTTAGGGATTACCCACAAAGCACTCAACATGGTATATTTCATTAGGATTTTATTAAAATGTTGATCATGGAATATTTAGGAAAGAATCAGAGGTTTTGGAATCATTTCTTGTTGTTCTTGAGTTTTGAAATTGAAGATAATAAGTCCTAGGGAGTTCAGACAGATATTACTACTGAAAAATCTAGAACACCCAGAAATAGTGGAAGAGATGATTCCATTGCACAACAAGGGTCTGATACTTCCTGTGGAGAAATTAGAGAAGGTAAAAGAAAATACGAACTACGGGAAGGAAGTACATCTTAAAGGAGATTACGATTTGCACCATGAAACCATCCATTTGTATCCTTAACTCAATTCATGCATCCCAAGTGATTTAAAATTAATGAAAAACACTACATATGAGATTCCACCATGAGGTTGTTGACAATCCATTTGGATAATCCTCATACCTTACATTGTTCATAAACTAGTGTAAAGAAATTATGAGGCTCTAGAATCTCTCCAACAATAGTGCCAAAAATTATTATTATTGATCACCCTATCAATTAAGTCAATATCAACTAGAAATTCATTTAATTCATCAACCATGGATAAAAAATGTTTGTAAGATGTTGTGAACTATATGTGTAGGTTTCAAGTGTCCTTATTACTAGTTTCCATATGATGTGTTGTAGATTGAAATTGCTTTTAATTCTACAATTGAGATTACATATATGATATCTTTTTGAAAACCATAAACGCAAACACATGAATGAAGTGAACAATGAAAAAATTATATGATTTAAAATATGCTTACAATATATTGAATTTAACTACACGATATTATGGCTATATCTCTAATCAAAGCTATAACAATAGTGTAAGGATTATGATAGTTATGCAAAATAAAAATATGACAACAAAGTGCAAATTTAAATATGAACTTTTGCCAATCACCACACAATGTAATTGAAACAAATAGAAATTGATCAAATAGAAAAAGACTTATAGTTAACTACACAATATACGTACTCTTTGGAGAGGACACTATCTTTTTAGAACATGGTTATTGGAATTATCTGACAGTAAGACTAGTTTGATGACCCACTACTTCAATATCATTACATAATGTCCAACTTTTTTTTTAAGTGTGTATATCAACCCTTTACTTAGTGTCGACAATCATATTTATACACAAATATTTGTAATATAAATAACAATTGTCTTAAATGCACAACAACTTGAGAATTGAAAGATTCTCAAGTGATAACAACAATGTTATTGATTACAATATGTATAATCAAAATAGACAAATGATTCCAGAGTCGTTTGATTACATCCATACAATTTTTAATAACTCAACAAACTACTCGTTATAGCTATAATAAATCCACAAAAACAATCAGTCGAGCATTATCAAGGTATGTAAGATCTATATCACTCTTGTAGGATCTGCATAAACATATGTTTTATTTAACATATCATCTAAAATACATCCCAAGTGTTACAGAGAAAATCTTCCTATGGCTTGGGGTGGACTACAACAGACAAGATGATACCAGAAATCACATACATTCTCAAATATGTTAGATAAATTAAAGAAGATAACAACTAAGGGATAGAGTCCGTACCTTGACCTGATGTTCGAAGAAGACCACCATTGAGCTCACGATCAAATACTTGTCCCCTGCCATTTTCTCACAACAACAAATATATATCCAGGCATAAAATATATTAAATGTTAGCATTCAAACTAGCATAATCCATTAAACATGTATAAAACAACTATACCCATTGATACAAATATAAACTATTGGACATGAAATTTGGATGAGAAATGGATATTTCTATTAATATAAAAACATAGATACAATGTGACAACCTCCATCGGAAACTCATCAGAACCGAGGAACCGATTTCCTCCACTTGGGCCTCCACCACTTCAATCCTCCATAGCAAGGAAATATCACAAAGACAACGGAGAGCTTGGGCGATGAACATAAATAGTTATATCAACAAGGATAAGGGGATGTAGACCCAATCACATGGAAATGGGGAAAAACTTTTCTATAGTTTCCTTACTCTCAAATTTTCTCCTCCTTCAATGCTTCACAATGACTCAATATATATCCCTCAAATGGGAAATGGAGGGTCAAATTGGAGCATTTCCAAGAATATGGAAGGCCGAGGATCAAGCTATTTGTTACTTAATGAGGAAAAAACAAAATATTTTTTGTTTTTTATCACAAAACCTGATGTACACAGGTTGTAATGGTGCAAGATGTGCATACGAAAGCTGCATAACTGTTGACCTGCATGTATCTCCAACGTGTCTTTTTCAGGGTTATGCTGAAGCATCAAGTTTATACTGAGTAAGGGGGGTATAGTGAGTCTGCATATAGACAAGGGAATACCATCAAGGCATGATGCATAAGGCATGAAAATCCATGCTATAACATATGCTCCCTAATGTGTGAGGTCCGAGGAGTACATGATGGTCAAAATACATTATAACAATCCCAGAAGTGGAGTAGTGAAGATCCAGGTGGAAGAACTAGCTACTCGTTAGAATAATACAATCATAACTATGTATACATGAATGCATATATGGAGTATTTATAGAAGTACCAGATACATATAAGTACAATGTCCATGAATAGGAATAATAGACATATTTCATAAGTGGTCACAACCACGTACACTACACAGTGGAGTATGGTCTCCATACTGAATGAAAACATTTGGTACATGATAAGGTGCACTTCTCTAGTATGAAAACTAAAATCCCATAGGTACTTTCGCAATCAAGGTAGTAACATATATGGAATTCCACCATACTCTGAGTCTTCTACACAAATCGTCGATGGTACATGTCCCATCACGTGAATAAAGGTGTTGAGGTTGAACAAGATGAAACATCATCTGATTGTCATTCATTGATGTATCCATTAATAGACATGAGACAACCCACTGATTATGAAAATGGGTTTCAAGGTACCGAGTGCATTCAACAAGTTCAAATGGAGGTGTTGAGGTTGAACACTTGAAGATTCCATGAATCATGGGGGCGTTGTCGACAGACCAAAATTATAACACGTTCGTTCATATTGCGGGTGTATTAAGGGTCTAGGGGCTTAAATTATTTACTATATAAATACCACAATATGTTGGGGTCTTTTTTATTGTAAAGTAGCGATAAGCACGCTGTGGGAGAAGTGCGCTATGGGAGGGAGCATAGGGTTTTCATGATGTGGGAGGGATCATAGGGTTTTCGCACTGTGGGAGGGAGCACAGGGTTTTTGGCCGTGTTGGAGGAGAACCAAGGCATAGGGTGTTTGGTTGTGTTGGAGGAACACCAAGGCATAGGGTTTTTGGTCGTGTTAGAGGAGCACCAAGGCACATGGTTTTCGGCTGTGTTGGAGGAGCATCACACAGGTTTACTTGGATGCTTCCCTTGAATTAGTGTTTCATTGGATGCTTCCCTTGCTTTATCATTTCAACATATATTTGACCTTCCCCAGACTCGCAATGGCGAAGGAATTCATAGCACTCATCTTCTATTCTTTTTTACCTAAGTAACTTTACTCTTTTTGGGTTTTCAGTCGTGTTGGATGTTTGAGGAGCGTTGCACCCTTTGTGGGTTTTCAACTATGTTGCAGGTTTGAGGACATGTTTGAGGAGCTCCACGCAGGAGGGAGAAGTTGTGGTTTCCAGCCGTGTTGGAGGTTTGAGGAGCACCGCACAGGAAGGTGAAGATGGGGTTTTCCTCCATGTTGGAGCTTTGCTCTCGGGTCTTCCTTGGGATTTTAATACTGAAAAAGGTACTATCCCATGTTTTTCACAAACACGAACTGTGTTACACTCTATTCATTGTTTCATGAACTTGGATTGTGTTTTGCTTTCTCTTTGTAGCTGATTTGTCAGTGCTACATCACTCCCAATGTTTATAATACATATGCATTTCAAACATATCAAAACATTTTAGGCAAGTGTTTGGAGTTGAAAATGTGCTCTATAATGCTAAACTGAGTTTCTGAAATGTTATAGCCCAAACATAGTATAGTTTTTTTCCCTAACAGGGAGTCATTTGGTCTTGGAAGCCATGGATATGGAATATATATTCCATCCCCAACTACTTGAAACAGCCTATTTGCAAGGGTGAGACTACCCACGAGGGGAAAAAACTTTTTTGAATGGGATTTAAGCTTTGGCGAGTGGAGTAGCACCACCCCTGCTTAACCATTGAACCAATGCCTTGTTGACAAATGCTCTAATAAATGAGGGTAGAATTATTCCATATAACAACAGTTCAATAAAAGAGGCCTCCTTATTCGTTTATGTGCATAAGTTTTCTTGAAAATTGCAATATGAGGCCTCTCCATTCATCATCAACTTGAATTGTATTATGTTTTTTTCTTTGTCGCTAATTTAACATAGTCTTTTGTGTTCCCTTTCTCTCTGCTTTTTAATGTAATTATAACTTCAGAATGTATTCACTTGTATTTCTTATCTATTGTAACCCGATGTTTATTTCAGGATTTTCTTATGTCATGTCATGGCCCGATGTTCCAATCAGGAGAATCAATAATGTAAACAAGTCATGTCAAGTCATTGTGCGTAACCCTCCGATTGTCTAAGGGTTAAAGTCCCCGCAGTTCCAGGGCACTAGGGTTATTAGACTCTCCCAAGAGAGGTCGGACCTAGTAGGGTTTTAGTCATGCCAGGATTAGTATAAATAGAGAGTTGGACTCTCTATTTAGCATACATCACATACACACTCAAGTGTAGCACATAGTTAAGGAAGGAGAAGACACTGGAGCTAGATAAAAAGAAGGCTACTGTTGTCGAGAGATCACTTACTGTTTTGGGTTTTACTTTGGTGCTGATTCTATCTCTGAGGAAGTTGTGGGGTTTTCTCCATTTATGGTTTCCCCGAGGAAAACACTATGTTCATTGTCTCCATTGTTTTGATTGTTGTGCTTGTTGTTCTCTCAGTTAAAGATCCTAATGTTATGCTAGCTTAATGTTAAAAATCTAACATGGTATCAGAGCTAACCTGAGAAGAAGACACTATGCAGCTGCGGGAACTAGGGATTCCTACTTTGTGGATCTCTCTCCACATATTTTTAGCAAAATAAGGTTGGAACAACTCTCCTCCCTAGGGCGCATCTTTATGTCGAAGTAGAATCCAATTCTGAGGTTTTTCAGTTTTGGACCCAACACTACTGCCGAAAATTAGGGCTTTTCATAGAAGAGGAATTTTTTAGTGATCCCAGGCCTGGATTGATCTCCTCCCCAAAATCAAAGTTAGGGATAAATTTCAAGGCATTTGGGTGGACAGAACTCCAGAAAAGCAAAACCCTAATTTGCTCCTGAACAAGTACTGCAGGATTTCAGCTCCAAATCTAGATCCGACATCTTGACCTGGTAAGATCTAAATATTTTGTATTTCCATTTGAGGTTCTCAGTTAAAGATGTCTCGTCATACCAAGCTTGATGAAAAGCTTGAGGGAGCTGATAACTTCCGAGCTTGGAAGTATAGGATCTTCCTGGTCCTGGAAGAGAATGAGTTGGACTCCTACATACATGAGGAGATTCCAGTTCCATAGGGAGATGAGGCAAAGGCCTTACATAAGAAGAAGTTGGTTATGGAAAAGAGAATCATTGTTGATTCTATCAAGGATCACCTTATCCCACAGGTGTCCTCTTTCAAGACACCTAAAGCTATGTTTGATGCCCTAACCAAATTGTTTGAAGGGAAGAACATAAACCGGAAGATAACTCTGAGAAACCAATTGAAGAATGTGAAGATTTAGAATGTAGAAACAATTCAATCTTACTTCACAAGAGTCTCTCAGATCAAGGAACAACTAGAAGCAGTAGATGAAGAAGTGGAAAATGCAGAGATTGTGATGACTACCTTGAATGGACTCCCTAGGTCATGGGATTCATTCATCCAAGGAATCTGTACAAGAAAGAAGTTAGTCAAGTTCAATAGACTATGGGAATAATTCTCTCAAGAAGAATCTCGGATAGCAGCTCGAGAAGAGAAGATGGGAAGTGAAGATCAAGCCCTTACAGTTCACTCCAAGAAAGGAAGAAGAAATCCTCATCACTCCAAAGGTAAGAACTCTTACCATAAAGATAACAATAGAAAGGACCTATCTAGATTGAGATGTTATACATGTGATGAAAGAGGACACTTTGAAAAAGACTATCCTAGAAACAATATTAACTCTCATAAGAAGAAGGGAAACAAAAGAAGACATCATGCTCATGCTGCAGAGGATGATGAACCATCCAAGAAAAGAACCAGATATGAGAGTGAAGATTATTCAAAAGAGAATGAATATGTTTTGATTTCCGCTCTCATAGGAAACATTACTCATGGAAGCAATGATTGGCTTATAGATAGCGGGGCTTCCAAACATATGGCAGGATTCAAGGAATCCTTTGTGATACTGTCAAAACATGAATCACCTCACAAGGTGAAGCTAGGAGATGACTACCAATATCCAATAAAAGGTAGTGGGGAATCTTCCTATAAACTAGACTCTGGAAAGTCTCTAACAATGAAGGAAGTATTGTTTGTGCCAGGACTCAAGAAGAACCTCCTCTCCATATCAACATTAGATGCAAAAGGAATGCCGGTTGCATTCATAGATGGTCAAATCATCATGTGGCCAAAAGAAAAGACTATCAATGATGTGGTGGTGATTCGAGAACAAGAAGGAGGATTGTACAAATTAAAGGGTCATCTAGAAAAATCCTTGGTCCATGACACAGTAGAGCCAAGTGAACTTTGGCATAGAAGACTTGCACATGTGCATTACAGAGCACTACCTATTGCAAGCAAATATGTTGAAGGTATTCCAGAAATCCAAGCAAAACATGATGGGGTCTACAAAGGATGTGAGATAGGGAAGAATACAAAGAAGAAATTTCCAAGTAGTGAAATCAAAGCAAAAGGAATCTTGGAAATCATCCACTCCGATGTATGTGGTCCTATGTCATCAAACCCACTAAGTGGGTATGCATATTATGTTTCTTTTATTGATGACTTTTCTAGGAAGACATGGGTTTACTTCATGAAGAACAAAGATGAAGTATTCAGCAAGTTCAAGGAATTCAAAGCCTTGATCGAGAATCATACTAAAAAGAAGATCAAGACTTTTCGATCAGACAATGGCGGAGAATTCACTTTAAATGAATTCAAAAGGCTATGCAAAGAATCAGGGATTAAGAGGGAGTTGTCCACTCCTTATAATCCACAATAGAATGGAGTTGCAGAAAGGAAGAATAGAACTATCATGTAAGCTGCAAGAGCAATGCTTCATGATCATTTATGCATCTTTGGGCGGAAGCTGCCAGAACAATGGTGTATGTACAGAACCGTAATCCACATAGAGTACTCAAGAACAAGACTCCTAAAGAAGTCTTCTCCAGCAAGAAACTAGAATTCAACCATCTCAGAATATTCGGCTGTCTAGTATACATACACATTCCAAAATAGAAGAGAACAAAGTTAGATCCTTCAGGAAAGAAGGGTATATTTGTGGGTTACTCTGAAAGCTCGAAGGCTTACAGAATATATTTCCCAGGATACAAGAAGATTGACATCATCATAGATGTGACCTTTGATGAAGACATAGCTTACAACAAATCTAGAAAGAGACCTGCTGAAGAATCCGAAGAAGCAGAAGCACCCAGAATTCATGATACAACCATGAACGAAGAAGCTCAAGAAGAAAATCAAGAATTTGAAGAACCACAAAGACCTGTAGATCCACCTCTGGAGAAGAATCCTCATAAGAGGAAACCTGCCTGGGTACAAGAACTTATCCAAGGTGCAGAAAGATATGGGGCTCCAGAAGAGAATCACAGAGAAAGAAAGAGGACCAGATCCTACTCTGGGTATGTAGCATTACTATGTGATTTCATTGATAAAGAACCTTCCAGTTATGAAGAAGCGGCAGAATGGAAAGAATGGAAGGATGCTATGATCAAAGAATACCAATCGATCATGAAGAATGATGTTTGGGATGTTGTCCCAAGACCAAAAGGGAAGTCAGTTGTAACTTCCAAATGGATCTACAAGATCAAGCATGCTGCAGACGGTAGCATTGAAAAATATAAGGCAAGATTTGTGGCTCGGGGTTTCTCCCAGAAAGAAGGAATAGACTTTGAAGAAACCTTTGCACCTGTAGCTAGATACACTTCCATCAGATTAGTACTTGCTCTGGATGCAGTAATGAAATGGAAGATACACCAAATGGATGTCAAGACTGCCTTCTTGAAAGGTGTAGCAGAAGAGGAAGTGTATGTAGAGCAGCCACTCGGTTTTGAGATAGATGACAGGGAGTCTCATGTGTGCAGATTGAAGAAAGCCCTGTGTAGTTTGAAACAGGCACCCAGGACATGGTACGACAGAATTGACAGCTTTCTATCTAGTCTAGGATTTACCAAGAGTAAAGCAGATTCCAACCTTTACTACAAGGTTGAATATGGAAATTCAGTGATGCTTCTACTATATGTAGATGATCTATTTATGACAGGCATGGATGGGTTGATTGCTGATACGAATAGAAATATTTTTGCTGAGTTCAAAATGAAGGACTTGGGTATGATGCATTATTTTCTAGGTATGGAGGTGTGGCAGAGAGCAAATGGAATCTTCCTTGGACAAGGGAAGTATGTAGTAGAGATCTTGAAGAGGTTTGGGATGACGGACTGCAAGGCTATGGCCACACCTATGGCATCGAACCTGAAGCTATTGAGCGATGCTTCATCATATTCGATTGATGCTACGATGTATCGTCAGATGATTGGGCCCTTGATGTACCTGGCGAACACGAGACCAGACATTTGCTTTGATATGAACACCTTGAGCCAATTCCTGACAAATCCGAGACATGTTCACTTGATTGCTGCAAATCATATTCTAAGGTATCTGAGGGGTACAGTTGATTATGGGCTCAAGTATGATGTGAATCAGAAGATTAACCCAGAGGGTTATGTTGATTCAGATTGGGCAGGCAGTGCTATTGATAGGAAGAGCACTTCAGGGTGTTGCTTCAGTATGGGATCAGGTGTGATCTCTTGGTTTAGCAGGAAGCAATCCTGTGTGGCACTTAGCATAGCTGAAGAAGAGTATGTTGTAGCTTGTTCAGCTAGTTGTGAGGCACTATGGCTGTAGAAGCTACTGTCTGATTTATTTGATCTCTAGTTGGATGCTACTTGTATACATTGTGACAACTAGAGTTGCATGAAATTGTCAGAGAATCCAGTGTTCCATGACAAGTCGAAGCATATCGAGATCAAGTATCACTATATCAGGGATATGGTGCAAAGGGGAGCAGTGAAGCTCCAATATGTTGCGACAGATGATCAGATAGCTGATGTGTTGACAAAGCCATTGGCTAGGGTGAATTTTGAGTACTTCAGGGAGAAGCTTGGTGTTCTCCAGATCGAGATTCCCTCCAAAGGTAAGTGATGAGTCTGTGAGCCATTCTGACATGGTGAGAGAACTGGTTCCTTCCATGGTCAGATGTAAGGGCTGAGACATTCTGTCATGGTGAGAGGATTGGTTCCTTCCATGTCAGATATGAGTGCTAATCCATTCTGATATGACTGTAGGATTGGTTCCTACATGATCAAATATAAGGGCTATTGCCATTCTTTGAATGGATCTTCCTGGTGAGGTACCATGAAAACTCAGTCTAGGACTAAGGGCCATTCTGATATGACCGTGAGATGTGCTCTCACATGATCAGATATGAGTGCATGGCCATTCTGATGTGATAGAGGGATGTGTTCCCACTTGATCAAATGTAAGGGCTGATCCATTCTTTCATGGCTAAGGGATTAGGTTCCTTCCATGTCAGATGTGAGTGCTGGCCATTCTGACTTGGTGTGAGATATAAGGGTTACCGCCATTCTTTGAATGGAGCTACTTGGTGAGGTACCAGGAATCCTCAGTCTGGGAATGAGAGCCATTTTGATGTGACTGAGGGATGTGTTCCCACATGATCAGATGTAAGTGTAGTGCCTTTCCACAGATGATAGTAGGTGTGTCCTATCATGCTTGTGGATGTGAGTGTTGGCCTTTCCACAGATGATAGTAGGTGTTTCCTATCATGCTGGTGGATGTGAGTGCTGTGCGTTTTCACAGATGGTAGTAGGTGTGTCCTACCATGCTCATGATTGTAAGTGTTGTGCCTTTCCACAGATGGTAGTAGGTGTGTCCTACCATGCTGGTGGATGTGAGTGTTGTGCCTTTCCAAAGATAATAGTAGTTTTTTCCTATCATGCTAGTGGTTGTAAGCGCTGAGCCTTTTCACTGATGATAGTAGTTGTGTCCTATCATGCTGGTGAATGTGAGTGCTAGGCCTTTCTGATATGATTATAGGATTGGTTCCTACATGATCAGATGTGAGTGCTGGGCATGCCTTTCTAATGAGTAGTTCAGATGTAAGTGCTGGATGAGCCATTCTAACTTGGTGTTAGATATAAGTGCTAAAGAAAGACCTACATGGAGGCTAGGCCTACAACCAGCATGAAAAAGGGCTGGCTCTGTAGAACTTCCTGTGACGAGAAGAATCATGAGATAGCACCTATGATGATGCAGTGATGATGATCCAGCAGTGATGATCCAGATCCAGTGATGATGCCCGGTGATGATCCAGATCCAGTGATGATGTCTAGTGATGATCCAAATCTATTGATGATGTCCAATGATGATCCAGATCGAGTGATGATGTCCAGTGATGATCCAGATCAAGTAATGATATAGATCCAGAGATGAAGAAGACTTGAAGACAAAGATGACTTGAAGATGAAGATGACGAGAAGACCCAGAGAAGAAGACCAGTGATGAAAATTGTGTCGAGAGAATACCTTCCTAGTTAAGAGGGAGTGTTAATGTAATTGTAACTTCAAAATGTATTCAGTTGTATTTCTTATCTATTATAACTCGATGTTTATTCCAGTATGTTCTTATGTCATGTCATGCCCCGATGTTCCAATCGGGAGAATCAATAATGTAAACAAGTCATGTCAATTCATTGTGGGCAACCCTCCGATTGTCTAAGGGTTAAAGTCCCTATATTTCCAGGGCACTAGGGTTATTAGACTCTACTAGGAGAGGTCAGCCCTAGTAGGGTTTTAGTCATGCCAGGATTAGTATAAATAGAGAGTTGGACTCTCTATTTAGCACACATCACATACACACTCAAGTGTAGCGCATAGTTAAGGAAGGAGAAGACACTGGGGCTAGATAAAAAGAAGGTTACTGCTATCGGGATATCACTTACTATTTTGGGTTTTACTTTGGTGCTGATTCTATCTCTGAGAAAGTTGTGGGGTTTTCTCCATTTATGGTTTCTGCGAGGAAAACACTATGTTCATTGTCTCCAATTTTTTGATTGTTGTGCTTGTTGTTCTCTCAGTTAAAGATCCTAATGTTATGCTAGCTTAATGTTAAAAATATAACACTGCTAACTTAGACTCGCATGTCTACCTGGTCTTCCAAATTCCCACTAGCTCTACCTTGCTTGGCTCTACACCTTCGTTGGAACAACCTAGAGCAAAGAGAAGCTAATAACATGTCTCTATGTCTTTGTTGTCATTACAATATGATTTTCTAGCTTTATATGTGCTATGATATATTCAACATTACGTCTATATAATCAAGACACACAATTTATTTTAGTTTTTTGGTAGCATTGTACACACTGTTAAATATTAGGAAAAACTCAAAAGATAACTACAAAATACAGAGGGTAGAAATTTGATTTATTGCTCAACTCTCTCTTTTGTATGCTCATATTTTGTTGTAATAGTGCTGACACAACCCTCTTTAGTGAATCCTTCCTAGTTGTAACTATATATCCCTTTGTATCCCTAGTTGTATACAAACATTGCGATTGGAAGAGGATATATAATCCATGTGGTTTTTTAGAACCAAACACATTATGTATCTAAGGATTGACCATTCCTACAACTCCTTAGCAAACCAATTCATACTTTGAGAAAGATGTGGAAAGATGACCATTTTTTGTTCAACAAAAACCTAGAGTCAGCTAAAGGAGAGAATCATGATTCAAAAAAGGCTCTATGTGAGGAAAAATAAGTACACTTAGTACTAAACTGTTGCAATTCCACTTTATATGGAACCCATCAACTTTTCACTTTACTTATTAAGCTAATGATCATGTAAATTTATGAGGTGTTGTGCACGATGTATGCAAAGGTCAAATCTAACTTACTAACCCTAATGAAAATTGTGATAAAACAAATGTTCAACCTTGATAGTTCATTCTAATTCATCTATTATGCACTTGAATCCATCACTTGCACTATGCTTGCACTCCTATCTCTTCTGACAGTATGTAGAAGAATAGATGAAGGTATAGGGTCACTTATTGTATGAGAAATAAATTAAAGATAATGTTCCTAAGCCAATGAACCTGTGATGCCTCTATATTAGTCAACACTTATAACACTAATTATGATATACTAGATTCATGTGATCCACATTAAAGTACTAAAAATTAAAATTTAAACATAGGAATATAGAGAAATTAATTCAAATTGTTGTTAAAATAAGTATATGAAATAAAAGCAATACTAGAAATAAAAGTAAATATAAACTAACATTATGTTTTCTACAAGAGCGTGTCTACTTGCAAAAACAAAAAATGGTAGGAGACAAAATGATGATAGGGGTTCTTGAGGTATTTCCTTTAGTAGGTCCTACACAAGGAGGTTCCTCTAACCCTTGAGGAAACTCAAACACTCAAAACTTGAACAAACATTGAGAACTTTATTTATAAACTATTATGTAATATGAGATTCGAATTTGTTGTCTTGACTACAATTTGAACTCTATTGAAAAATAGCAAGGAAAATACAATCACAATACCACATATCTTACTCTATCAATTTTATCCTATTTCAACTTGAAAAGAGTCCTATCTAGCCTATCAAATCAATCTCTTGATTAGTGGGAGTTATTTCTTAACTTGCTAAATTTCCACATGTTGTTAGAGATTTTTTTCCCTCTGACTCAATTTAAATCCTTAAGATCAATACGAGATCGAAGCACTCAAGGTATTTATTGCTATCTCCAAGTGATAGTAAATTTAAAGGTTGTGAATGGACAATATATCTTAAATTTCTAAACCATTCAACAAGTAGTTTGTTAGATTTTCTTAAGATCTAATTAGATTATATAGGATCTTTATCTGAAAGAAGAACACTACAACAAAATGCATAAAATGTAAAAGATGCACAAGGCACAAATATTTTTCATCAAGGAAACCATAAAGGAAAAAACCCCACAAACCTCTTCAGAATAGTAAGATGATCAAAAGCAGTAATAAGAAATGTTCAACAATTATCTTTCTCTCCTCCTGTGACTGTCTCTCTCTCTCAAAACGCCTTGGAGACTATGTGAGGTGTGCATAAATGAGGGAGAGTGCCTCCCTATTTATACCCTTTCAAGTCATTGACCAAATATAAGACTCGATCCTACATGTCATCTCACATGGGGCCCACTTCTCCTAGAGAGACCACAATTACATATTACATGATGTTACACCAGGGACTATTGCCCTGACTTACAACGAAGGTTGTACCTCAAGATCTACACACAATTTAGACATCCCGTAAAGGGGTAACACAAATCCCCATTGGGGGTACAACAACATGCACTGATAATATACATCAAAATATCTTCTGAAGTTACAAATACATCAGCACTCCCTCTTAACTAGGAAGGTACTCTCTCGCTACACAGTGATCAACACAGCTGGTCAAGTCTTCATCACATCATCATCACAGAGTCATAGAGTCTTCACCATAGCTGTTGCCACCATCTTCTTATAATTTGATCATTGTCCCATACTATCTGTCACTAGAGGTTTCTACAGTGCCAACCCTTTTTCATGCTGGATTTAGGCCTAGTCCTCTGCAAGGTCTTCATCTATAGTGCCAGCCCTTTTTCATGTTGGATGTAGGCCTAGCCCGCTACCAGGTCTTCATCATCTCTACGAGCAAGCCATCAAGTAGGTACATCCTAGGACTTATTATATGCCTCTTGAAAAAACCTGTAAGATCTCCCAGGACTGATTATGTGCCATTGCAAAACCTGAAGGAGCATCCCAGGACTGATTACATGCCTTGAAACACCTGTGTACCCTATTATCATCTTCATCATATTCATATCATCTCATCGTCACACAGAGCATACCCCAAACACACATAACACAACACTTACATTCACCGTCATGGTAGGACACACCTACTACCATCCAAGAAAAGGCTCCAGCACTTAAATCCACCAGCATGGTAGGACACACCTACTACCATCCAAGAAAGGCTCTGCACTTACATCCACCGGCATGGTAGGACACACCTACTACCATCTAGGGAAAGGCTCTGCACTTACATCTGACCATGGGAAGCCCATCTTTCCACCATGTCAGAAAGGATCTGCAGTTACATATGACCATGGGAGGCCCAACCTGCCACCATGTCGGAAGGGCTCTGCACTTACATCTAACCATGGGAGGCCCAACCTGCCACCATGTCGAAAAGGCTCAGCACTTACATCCGACCATGGGAGTCCCAGCCTGCCACCATGTTAGAAAGGCTCTGCACTTACATCCAACCATGAGAGTCCCAGCCTGCCACCATGTCAGAAAGGGTCAGCACTTACATCCGACCATGGGAGGCCCAGCCTGCCACCATGTCAGAAAGGCTCTCAGACTCATCACTTCCCCTTGGAAGGAACCTCGATCTGAAGTACACACTGGAGCTTCACCTCTCCTCTCTACATTATACAAAAATGCAAGTCAGATCAATCAAATCAAATAGTAGCTTTCAAAAGAAACATACTACCTCACAAATAGCCAAGCAAGTGGAAACATATTTTTCCTTGGTTGTTCTCAGCGCCATGCAGGACTGCATCCTTCCAAACCAGTAGCCCATACTAGATCTCAAACTAAGGAGGAAACCCAAGGTGATCTTCTTCTCAGTGGCGCTACCAATATGAATCAACATAACCATGCAGGTTAGTCTTTTGATTCATATCATACTTGAGCCCATACTCAACTGTACCCTTTAGGTACCTCACTGCATGCTTTGCAACCAGGTGAGAAATTCACGGATCCGCAAGAACTGGCTCAATTCATTCACAGAAAATCATCTGTTTGGTCTTGTATTCTTCAGGAACATCAATGAACAAATCATCTGATGATACCTCATGGCATCAACCATCTCTGATGAAGAATCATTCAATAGCTTCAGGTTCGATGCCATAGGTGTGGCCATGGCCTTGCAGTCCATCATCCCGAACCTCTTCAGGATCTCCACTACATACTTCCATTGTCCAAGGAATATTCCATACGTAATATTCCACACCTCCATGCCTAGAAAGTAGTGCATCATACCCAAGTCCTCAATCTCAAACTCGACACCATGTCTCCTTATTTCATCTTTAATGAGTTCCTCTTTTCCTGTTAGGAACATGTCATCGACATATAACAGGAGCATCACTGGTATTCCACCTTCAACCTTGAATTAAAGGTTGGAATCGACTTTACTCTCAGTAAATCCTAGAGTCATCAGTAATATGTCCATCCTATCATACCATGTTGAACCTCAGGATCTTCTATAGTCACTCCCTCTGAAAAGGAGCATCACTCTCCCTCTACCTTTCATACTCTATGTATTGAAACATTCTGGACTGGAGTGAAAAGTAGCTTCCTCTGCTACTAATATTCTATGTATCCATACAAGGTGACTGGATACCAAGATCCTCTATCTTGAAACTTTTGAAAAATTCTTCTCACACCCATCTGTGAGCTTTCCATCCTCTATAGGATTTCATCTTCAACCTTGTAGAAAAGTTTAAGATCTTCATCACTCTAGGTGATCTTCAAGCTCCTCATGTAGTTGTTATCCCATGGGTACCTTCTGAGCTCGTACAAGGCCTTCCTTAATTTGCACACATGAGTCTTCCTGTCATGTGTCTCAACTCCCAGTGGCTGCAAATGTCTCTTCGTATTCTATGTCTTCTTTCTGTGAGAAGCCTCATGCTACGAATCTTTCCTTGTATTGCACGATGTTTCCATTTACTGCATGCTGGATCTTGTAGATCCATATGGAAAGCACTACGGACTTCCCTTTATTCTTCTTGAACAGGTGCTCTCCTTCCCTTTATTCTTGGATACTTCTTCATATTTGGAAGGCTCTGCACCAATGATGTCTCTCAATAGTGTCACATAACTAGAGTGTGTCTGATGCCTCTTTCTTTCTTTGGAAGTCTCATCATACTAATATTCATCTTGGATTATTCTTCATCTACTGTTATCTTTATATTCTTCTGAAGTTCTTCCTTTCGCTATGGTGTCTTTGACCCGGGAATCTTCAGGTTCCTCTTCTGAACTGTTGTTACTTGTTCTTTGGAATGATCTACAAATCAAGTTCAGTTGCATGATTAGAAACATATCATAATTTCCAAATTAACATATTAATAGTGACAAATATATGTCACATAGCCATGCGACTATTTTAGCCAATGCTACAACATTCATCCATATCATGTATACATACAATAAATTCTAGATGCATTCTACCCTAATGTTATTAAGAGTGTGTACTACTCCTAATATTCTAGAAAAGAGGTTTCAATCTAGATAAGTAGTAATGGAATGCAGTACAACATCATTGACTTCTTACCTATCATGTGCAATTTAGTAATATAAATGCAAATACTCAAACATGCATAACACATCAACTGAATATAAACAAATACATAACCAAACAATATCATGAAATGATAGAATACTTATCTTTATTTTTTTTGTGGGTAGACTCATTCTTGATCCTTCAGCTTCATCATCTTCTTCATTCATAACAACAAATTTCTTATCCAAATGCTAATATGGATAAGAGGTGCTTCAAGAATTGAGTTCTTCATATTACTCATTGCTTGAGGGATCTTATTTGAATCGTGAGAGCTTGATATTCAGTTGCTCCCATATTCTCTTCTCTTATTATGAGTCGAGATTCTTCTTGTGTGCACTCTTCCCAGAGTCTGTTGAAGGTAATCACTTTCTTCTAGCACACATTCCTCGAATGAATGAATCCCATGATCTTGGGAGGCCATTCAAGGTGGTTATAACAATATCTTATTCTTCTTCAATTGCTTCTTCATAGCATCGAACACTTCCTTTTGGTGTATTCAAGGATGACACATGAGGGATGAGATGATCTTTAATATAATATGCAATGATTCTCTTGGCTCTAGCCTTAGCCTCATCTCCCTCTGGCTCTTGGAAATTTCTTCCTGAGATACTGATCCAAGTCAATTTCTTCAAGGATCATGAAGGTCCTATACTTCCATACTCGGAAGTTGTCAGCTTCATGAAGCTTGTCATCAATATGGTGTGATTAGTCATTTTGAAATGAGAACCTCAAATGTAAATAACAAAAAAATAGATCTTACCGATTTCAGGTGTTCGTCGTGGTTATGGAGCTGGCTGATCTAGGGTTTGTTGGAGAAACCCTAATTTTCAAAACTTGGGATTTCAAACTTCTGATTGATAGAAAGATGGGCCTATTCAAGGTGAGCTATCCAATGTACTCCTTTTGTGAAAACAATGGAGGGAATATCCCGGAATAGGAAGCCCTAGTTTTCCAATTTCTTCTGCAAAAACAACTGATATTTCTTCTGCTTTATCTCTGAAGGTTTGGATCCTTAAGGTATGAAACTTCTCATTGTGATATAATGATAATTATTCTTTCCAACCCCACATATTAGAGAAGAAATGGATTCTCCAAGTGGGACTTATGTTGAGTTTACCAAGGTGACTATTTTGGGGACTTTTCAGCATAGTGAACTTGTACAGACTTCCGTGTGTCAATTTTTTGCCATTATGGGTCTGAAAAACTTACCCCATAAACTACCTTTCATTCCCTACCTGGAAAAATTTTCAAAATTTGGTTTAGACCTTCCTAGCCTTAGATACAGAAAATCTCCCTAGGTCACCTGTTTATGACTGTATTCTGGAGGAGGCTGGAACCCTGATTTGGAGGAACCATATCTCCTAAAGTATAGCAAATAGGAGGCTGAAATTTTTATAATGTGTACAAAACAAATTTCTCTTCGGGATCTAAAAATTTCAGCTTCTGAGCCTTCTCCAATTTCGCATTATAGAGAAAGTGTTAGAATTTCTAAATTCAGTCTTCTAGGGTTTTCAGGCATGAAACCCTAATTTCCATTAGATTCCATTGCATCTGTATTTCTGTTGTACAGTGAAACTTATCTGATTCAAAAAATGATACCATCAATAGATGCACCATAGTGAGGAAATTTATCCTAGCCCTCCTTGCTTGATGATCTATGGAGAGAATACCTTCAACTAGGAAGCCCTAGTTCTCACAACTGCACAATGCCTTCTTTCAGAGAGGCTCTGATACCATGTTAGATTTTGTTAAGATCTGATTATATTATATAGGATCTTTATCTGAAAGAATAACAAGTACAACAAAATGCATAAAATGTAAAATATGCACAAGACACAAATATTTTTCATCGTGGAAACTTCTTCAAAATAGTGAGATGATCAAAAGCAGTAATAAGAAATGTTCAACAACTATATTTCTCTCCTCCTGTGACTGTCTCTCTCTCACAAAACACCTTAGAAAGTATGTGAGGTGTGTATAAATGAGGGAGAGCGCCTCCCTATTTATACCCTTTAAATTCACTGACCAAATATAATACTCGAGCCTACATGCCATCTCACATGGGGCCCACTTCTCCTAGAGAGACCACAATTACATATTACATGATGTTACACTGGGGACTATTTCCCTGACTTACAACGAAGGTTGTACCTCAAGATCTAGACACAATTTAGACATCCTGTAAATGGGTAACACACATCCCCAATGGGGTTACAACAACATACAATGATAATATACATCATAATATCTTCCAAAGTTACAAATACATCAACATGGTTTTTGGCAATAAGTGAGGGAGATATACTTGTCTTGGTAATCGAATACCTTCGCCAAGATTGAAATATTCCCTTCTTGTAGACCAAACTAGTTAAAATATTGAAATCACACAAAAATATCAAAAACACTTTAAGACCAAGCATATATAACATTTAACTTGAGATGAAGCAATATCACATCTAATTAGATAAGTCATAATATCTACATTGGTCATCAAAAGTACTAATGTTTTCTAAGAAGATATTAGATTATAAGGAAAAATGTATCAAATTTAAACATATGATGGGATATGAAAAGTGATAATTTGGAGGTCCATAAACCATGCAATTGGATTATTTTGAACTAGGTCTCCCACAATGGTGTCAGTAATACCTATATTTTTTTCTATCCAAGGTGTGCATCACTACATTAATGAAATTTCCAAATTCTCGAAATTGAAAATTGTGTATAAATTTCAATGCTTGTGTTGAAGAAGTTAAGGTTTGAAAGGTCCTCAACATAGAGAATCAAGTGATAAAACTATCTAATCATACTATAGGGTTTCCTACAATAGTACTTGGTCAAATATTTCATTGCACTAACTAAGGAGGATAGACGACACCCTTAGTTGTATTACCTGATTCCTTCATATACGAGAGTGATATCCCCAAATGTTGTTCTCTACGTACTATAACAATAACACAACCAATAAAATTATGTAAGGTTGGTTTTAGGTCCACCTAAGGGGCTTCCAATATATCCAAAGGTACGTGGAAGACAAATACATATATAGGTGTTATTTGATGCAATTCAACTTGAAGGGTTACCAACAAAGGTTACAAGGAGAGAATCATGATTCAAAAATGGCTCTATGTGAGGAAAAATAGGTACACTTAGTACTAAATTGTTGTTGTTCTTGGTTATCCACACAGTCATGGTGAATTTGTCTTTATGTAATCAAGGTAATTTGTTGTTCTAAAAATCCACAAATTGGATTAATAAAAAACTTGCAGCAATTCACTGATACTCTTAGATCAGGGTGATTTCTTAGTGATACAAAGAGATTCTTGTCGGTTTATTAGTCTCTCATAGATGCATCCTTTATGTTCAGTTTTAGGAGTGGTATTAACAACAAAATCCAAATAGTACGTATTCAAGATCTTTTCAGCCTTCAAATAGCAATGATACCTCATCTCTGGCTAGCCAAAAACATCATCAACTATTATGGGAACATTTTAAGCATCTTTATGGTTAAACCTAGAAATGTTGGTTATAATTGAAACTATTTTTTTCCTCCTTTACATCAAAAAATTGTCTATTCTCAAGTTTGGGAAGTTCTAGGGTATGTACGTACATTTATAGGGTATGCACATGATAAATTGTTGCATCCCAGCAAATTTCCAGTTTTGTAGAAATGAGTAATGTTCCAAACTTTTGTGGCGACAAGTATGAAAACATGATTGAATAATTTTTTAATCTTTAATTTTTAAATTTCTGGATGAAAGATAATTGCTATCTATAAAAGGAAATGGGATAAAGCTTCACCCTGAGTCCTTGATTATTCCATAGAAGGTTTTCGGTTTTTCACTTTTGTGCAACAGGTTCCTTCTAGGAAGGAATTATTTTGTGCAATGGGTATCTAGGTAGGAATTAGGAATGAAGTAAAGGGATGCATGCTCAACTGCATGCTTGACCAACCCTACAATTCCTCAACAAACTATGCACCTATGTTATCAACATAGTTTGATAGGATTGAGATTAATGATTATCCTGTGGCTTTCTTGCAAGGAATGCATGTGGTTTTTTGCTTCAGAATAGTATGAACTTACCTCATAATCTCATGGACATTATTTATGTGTTTCATAATACTAACTTCTAAGGAAAAAGAGAATTAGGAAAATCCACATAAGTAGTGAGGGTGGCTCCATAATTTGGTATAGCTTGAACTTCGAGCTAATTGTAGAGCAGTGAAAGTTTGGAGGAATGGTACAGATTAAAATTAAAAAAAAACTAATGCAGAAGTAACTCCTAAGCTGTAACAACTCAAGATGACCCACTTATTCCATTGAGATCTGGAAAAAGGCCTTGGGATCAATATAGATTTTTAAAATTTTCTTACCCCTCTAAAAAATTTCCATGATTTTTCCTTCTACCATCGAAAGTTTATCCCAATTTAAAATTTTAGAAACTTAGTGCTTATCCTAGGAGAAAATCTGTTTTTGTTTTCCTAGGCCTTTACGGGTGGGTCCAACACTCTCTTCAAGGAATGGGGATGCCAATTAATGACCTTCTGATTTGCCCCTCTCCCTTAGAGCTTATTGTTTATATCCTTTTGGGAAGAGTCATGTCGAGAGCACCCACAAACACTAGAAATACTATTAATGAAATAGCAAGAAAGTGGCTTAATATATTCCGAAACATGGATGGTTCTCTTGCATGAGACGGTAATTTATGGCCTTCCATTGTGTTTGAGCTCCATCTTACGAGTTGTACAACAGAACCACTTGCATATCATGCAAGATGGGAAAAATTAAGGTGAGGACAAATTAAGGTGATATTGGAACATCATGTAAGATGGGACAAATTAAGGTGAGGGTTGGGGTTAGGGGAGTTTCATGATGAGAAAGGATGAGGGTTTTGGAATTAAAAATGTCAGGGCTAGAGCTAGTATTAGGTTTAGGGTTATGGTATGGTGTAAATATAGGTTTCTTGTCAATTTTCCTTTGATGACTAAGGCACAGAGAAAGTCTTGGTATAGGTTGGTACTCTCAAACATAAACATTTCAATATGAAAAATAGTGAACAAACTAGAATTTACTTAAGAACAAGTACTTATTCCAAATATCTGATATGAATTTGGAGGTGGAGCTTGTTGATTGATTCAAGAAAGTATTGAATAAATTTCCCTAGTGCTTGACAAAAATACAACCACTTGCACATGAAGTTAGATAAATAGCATGGTTGATAAAAATACATGCTCAAGTCATGGAACAGGGCATTCAAATGTAGTTATGATAGTAGGATAGGTATTGGTAGCGTGATGTTCATTTAACTCCCATATACCTCAAGGTCATCTTGGTGATATTATCATCAACATCTCTAATGTATGTGCAATGGGTTACCCACTTATGTGGTACTAAATCATCACATCATTAGAATTTCTAGAAACCTACACTACAACTTCTTGCACATCTATATTTTCCTTTGAAATTGCAAGCAAACACTAAAATATTTTATGCCATTAACCGATTTGTCTCTAGGGAAATATTTTATGCCATTAACAAAGTTTCTATGTTTTTTCATCTCTTATTTTGATCACCTTTTGATGTTCTGTAGGTACGTTGAAGCTGACTCATCAGTTTGGAGAAGTATATTTGAAAAAGCCATTGACAATATATTTTATTTCAAGGTGTATCATCCCGATAGTAATATTTATTCATCCTTTTTAGAGATTTGAATTGAAATTTCATACCTTGCTTCCTAGCTCTTTGTTTTATTAATGAAATAATATGCATGTGTAAATTTGAATACATATTTTTTTCATTTATTTATGGATGCAATCACCTCATTTCGTAGCCATATTATATCCAAACTTGTGAAAATTTTGTTATAATTTTAGGTGTTTCTTAACCAATTAAATGGTACACTTGGATGGAAATGCAGATGGATCCAAGTGATGTTGTGAACTTCACAATTTATGTTGGTGAAAATAATTGTGCCCTTGGCATAGTCTAGTGTCGAAAAGGTTGTACATATGCTGATATCCGTTGTGAAATTGTGGACGATGAAATTGTTGAACATCTTTTTGATTTTATTGGCCCAATTTGAATTCCTTTAAATACAAAGCAAGAGAAAAAAAGGAAACCTACAACAACAAATGTAGGCATTAAGAGGAAAGTAGGCATGTTGGTTGTTGAAACATTGCAATCACGTGTAATGGAAGGAATGCTAATCTATGAAAACATTGAAGGGAATGTGGAGGAACTTATGCTTAAACAACCAATAATTGATCATTTTTCCGAGTTAGGGGAACAAGTTGTATTAGTTGATCCTAATGTATTGGCATCTTGGGAATAGAAATTCAATGGTTTAATGGAAGAGTTTGTCAAGGAGAAGCAAACACTCAAGGTATATTCAGAAAATGGAAAACCTAATATAAATATCTGTTGTGAAATTTGTGGCATTAATTATGGAACGGGGGAAGTATCCCTGGCAGCACAAATAGTTCGTAACTTCAAAAAAAATCATATGAAAACATGGTCCCATCAACGCCGCATTTCAATGTTGGGAATTAATGAAATTCCTTCATGTAACAGAGAAGAGACGACAGCAATGGCTAGAGATCAACTTGAGATTGATCAAGCAATCAAACTTCTACATGATTTCAACCAAACACAAGAGCCTAATTTGTTCAAGGTGGTGGAAGAAACACTTGCAAACTATGAGGACAAGATAAAAGTAAGAGTTGAATGTACACGATGCAATAAATGGTTCTCTTTGGTGTCGACAAGTGGTAATATTGCCAGTTCTCTAAATGAACACATGAAATCAAAGAAGCACACTACTACTACTACAGAGGAGGCTTCACATGATACAATTGTGTTGAGGAATGGAATAGTTGGGAGACCAAAGAATCCTAACAATGAAAAGTCCCAACAAAGTTTGACTAAGTTCTTGATCCCATCACTACCATCACCATTACATGGGGTTTTTACAAGTTCACAGGATTCTACTTCAGGTGTGTTAATTACCCAAGTTTTAATTTAATTTGAATTTGAATATGCACATTACTTTATTTGTTATTACTTGTTAGTAGCAGTTAGTAGAGCATTAACCAATGTGTTTTTTCATCTTATTCTAGGACAAATTCCTCCCCTGATATTATTAAGTTGGGGTTATTGGTATCCCTATATTGATAGAAGAGGGGAAATATTGGATACAAAGGTTGTAATTGATGACCAACGTGGTGGAAAAATGTTGGCCATAGAGAAACATACCAGGAGAACACTATGTTATTATGGTATTGAATGCGGTATTAACGGTACATACAAACATATTCATTACAAGAGGGTTTTTGAAATAGGAATACCTTTTGATTCATTGAAATGCAATTTTTGTAAGATGATACCTAATTGTGGTGAATTTCAAATGCGTTTATATTGAGAATCAAGGAGCAACATCAAAAGACATGGGAGAGATACATGGAAAGGGAGAAGGTTGGACCATTTGACTCAAACTGAACTCAAAATTGTTGTAAGAGACACAACTGCTACACATAGGTTAACAATGCGATCTCTTTGGTGGTAGAGGACAAATGTTTCTACATTGTCTATTAGAACAAGGTCTCGAAGGGAAAAGTTGTTCAAAACTGCAGGAAGGAAGGGTGTTGATGCAGGAGCATCCGGCTCTCCCTTCAAATTACAAGCTCAATGTTTGACCAAACCTAGAAGGGGTCTATAATTCTGAATTGATGGTATTTGAACTATCACATTGTAATTAAACCTATGTAAAATGTGATTCTATATTGATGATGAGTCAGTTGAGTGAGTCAATAGGTGAGTGATGAGTCATGTGAATAGAACCCACATCTAACGACAATGAATCATAGGATAGGCTTAAGGGTTTGTTGTAATTAGTATTAGTTAGCATATTATGAGGATCTGAACCAGAATTGACTCATGAATTCAATTGTATATATATGTAATCCTACGAGGCATAAGGAGAGAGATACAAAGATATAATAGATAAGAGGAGTAGCCAGAACAGAGTAAATATGGCTCAAGCAAGGCTAATTTAAATATGTATCGGGCCTAAGGAGATCAGAACGCATGTTCTAAGACACGTTTGTATAGTATAGTTTCATTGGGTGAATGAAAAAGCCTATTTAGGCATAATCTCTGTGTGAAATTTATAACTTTGTTTGAATGTGTAATTTCATGAATTGAATTTTTGTTTAATCCTCTATTAATGATTGATAATCCTAGGTGTGAATTAGGGTTTCTGTGAGGGAGAGAAATAGAGATCAATTGATCGATTCTTTGATCAAACGAAGGAGAATTAGGTGAACAATCCATTGAGGATTTCATGAGTGAAATGTGTGCAGAATAACCTTGTTGCAGGGTTCTGTATATGCAGATCGATCACTGCAAGGATTGATGATAACCAAGGACTAAGTGTGTGTAGGTGTGGATGGTTGAGATCGTGACTAAAACAGATCCATGACTGTAATCCAATTCCACAAATAAAATTTATGCCCGAGATAACCATAAACTAATCATCCATACAATTGAAAATCGTAGGGTGAAGATTAGAGGTGGTCGAAGATCAACGACTAAGGTGGATTCCGCTCGAGAAAGAGCGCGAAAGATAAAGGAGGGGTCGGGTTGTGGAATTTAAAACCAATCATTGTGAAGAGATTGGAGATCTATGGATGAGATTGATCGTTAAAGGAGGCTAGCGGTGCACAACAATTCCGCTGGGAGGAGTTGCACGGTATAGAAAAATTTTGATGGATGCGGAATTTCTATGAAATACGGTTAATGAGTTTTGAAGTCCACCATCGATTTTATTGGATCCAGATCTAAAGGTCATCAACAATTTCGCTAATCCAACTAGCAAGGAGGTTAAGAATAGAAGCTGGAAGCAGAATTTTGTTTAAATCTGCTTTACAGAATTTGGAGTCCGTCATTGATTTGGGTGGATCAATATCTGATGCTTGTGAAGGATTTTACTCATTGAACTAGCGAGGTGATTAACATAGAAGGTTGAACGCAAAATTTTTATGAGATCAAGTTCATCTTCATTTGAATTCTGCTCTTCGTTGAGCACTACCTGGGACATTGGTCAGGTTATCTAGGTTTAGCAGTTCGGCTAAACTTAGAACAGACTAAATCATTTGATAGTCCAGTTAAAGACTGTTACAGGGGAGCCTGACATCAGAGTGGTATCAGAGTAGAACAAGGATTCTGTGTAATGATTATCAAAGCACGATTAGCTCTTAGAATGAGGTAATAGTCTTTTGGTTTGTTATGATTATAACTAACTGCAGAGAAAGACTTGCACACAGAGGATGTGCGGTTTAAATTAATTTTAGCCACATGAGAGTGCAGATGAACAGATGAAAAAGATCAGGAAGATAATCTTTTGAAGGTATGAGATTATCATTTTATGATAATTCCGGTTTTTTATGATTGATGACAAATTGCAGATTGCAACGAAAGATTGCAGAAATAACAACTAGGAGAGTTGCACTCAAGAACAATTTTGTTATTGATGAAGAAGAATGATAAGGTCTTGGTACAGATCTTATAGGAAACTGATATGATGTTTATTGTGGTGATATGAAGTTCATGTTGCAGATAACAAGTATTTTGGATAATTGCAAGAGAACAAGTTTGTTCCTAAAGAAGAAGATATTTTGAAGATAGCAATGGAGATATTTTCACCCAACTGTAAAAGTGAAAAGTATGAAGGTATGGACTAATATATGTTTTTATTTTAACTCTTATTGTATGAATCTATTAGGAAACATTTGACAACATCAAAGAACAAAGAATTTCTTGAGAATAGGAAATAGGAAGCAATGGTAGAACCCAGAAATCCAACAAAGGTTGGACAAGAGAAGACTAGTACATGTTCTCAAAAGAAGAGTGTGCTAACACCTCTATGTTGAACAGTTGAGAAAGAGGTATGATTGAGGAAGATAAAAGGATACATAAAGTTTACAAAGTTTAATAGTTTTGATTCCATTATTAAATTGCGCATAATGGTTAATTTGACATGCAATCCGAAGGTGTAAAGCGATTGGGGTGAAATCTATAGTTTAAAATGGATCCGCTAGGTAAAGATGCGCAGGAGATAAGTTATGTGGAGAAGCAGATGTGATTAACAAAGTTTAAGGATCAATGGTTATGGAATAAAGCAAACAAAATCTATGGCTGAGAAATAGTTCACTAAATAAAGATGCATACTTGGAAAGATAAGAAAGGCTAGTGGAATATGTACAACTGATCTCAATCCAACGGTTTAAGCAAAAATTGAAAACTCATCGACGGTCATTATTGGTTCCGGAATGTAAAATTGCGAGAAAGTTAAAAAGGAAAGGTGGTAGCGGAATGCAAACCATGTTCCATGTGGCAGCTTGAAGTGAATTCCGCGGAGAAAAGTAGTTTGGGAAAAACTGTTTGATGAGGGCTCCGGAAAGGACCATCGTATAAAGGTAAAGTTGACTTGGTTTAAAAAAATCATTTCATTTGTGTGCTACGGACAAAAGGAAGGAGATAGTCCACAATCTTTCCAAGGTCAACTTCTATGTGTTTACAATCATAGGTAAGCCTTAAAACACTTAAACTTGGTTCAAGGAGTTGCTGCCATTGTTCGTTATGGAAAAGGAACAGGGTTTAGGAGTTTTATGCAAGGTTTTGGATGAAAGGGAGGAATTTATTGTTGATAGGGAAAGAAACGTATGTGACCCTGTTTTATCAGTTGGAAATGTATCAAGTTCAAAAGAGCGGTTGTGGCAGTGTAATTTGCAGGGGAATGATGTTTTAAATATCTGCAGTTCTTTTTCATACTATTTTGCTATTGAGCAAGTCTTACCATTTCCCGAATTGGTTGAATGGTGCGCAAACAGTTATTCCCCTTCCGAAAGAGTCGTCATGAGTCATACCACATCAAAAATACTTTGTAAATTCAATGCAAAAGTTGTTCACGGAATACTGAACTTACTTGATAATTTCCATGATAATTGTGAGTCTTTGAATGAGTCTGTCTTAGTCTAAATGTACAAAAGTTCTAAAACTGAAGTTAGAGGCCAATTTATGTCCAGTATTCTTAAAGAGGGTCAGTCATTAGAGGGACTTTTTTCTATCGTATAATGTTAATATTTTCAAAAAAGAGGTACAGATGGTTATGTCTTCAGTTAGCTGAATTCTAGGTTTAGATGATGATATTCATATCAATGAAGTCATTTTAGGTTTCTTATTGAGAATAAGTTCAATTGAGCCCGAGTCCAATTTAATCCATTGTTTCAATCTAGATGAGTATTTGGCTGAAACTATCCATGTCCAGTTAGTCGAATTTCCCAAAGTCAGGTTTTTTAAGTATTAGTCATACTTGCTGAATATGTTGTTGTGTTCAAATGTGTCGAAATTGCAATTCCTGTCCACTGTTTTCTCTCTAGATATTCCAAAACAAATCAATATGTTTGAGTTTATAAACACAATTATGGCTGAGATGTATAAGTTGTTGTTTGATGATGTATTACCAAGGCTGTTAGAAGAAATGAAACTCATGCTACAGTCTTCCTCAGAGGACAAAATAGGAGACTGTTTCTTATATAAAGATTTTATTGTTTTGAGGGTGTATGGGTTCACTGGGGAACCATACAAGCTACTTGTTTTTTTGACTCCAAGAATATTTGTGCTTGAGTTTATGAGGCAGAGATTGTGTGCAGAAGAAGAGCATTTCAGGGCATTCAAAAAGTCTTCAAATGTTAAGTTTCCTCTTAAAGTTGGTCCATTTATTTTCAAAAACAAAAGTGCCCTGTTGGTTATAGAAAAGTTATTAGAAGTTATGGATTTCCATAAGGAGAAAAGAATGAATTATGATCCATATCATATAATTTCTCAGAGAAAATAGTCAAACAAAAATAAACCATTCAATCATCAAGTTGTCGAAGGTTTAGATAAAATATCCAATTTGTCTTGTTTTGAAAAGAGTTAAGGAATTGATGAAGGTAGGAACAATGAGTTGATTGCAGCGGTTCAAACACCTGAGAATCCTAGTATTTTGAATAAGAGGAGTCTTACTGAGACTAAGAGTATGGATGTGGATGAAAACATTTCATATAAAAAGATCAAAACATACTCCTAGGATTATTAGGTTTGAGAAGAAATAATTTCAGAGGATTCAAAGAAAATGGTTTTGTTCTCGAAGAAGTCTGTGTAGATACATCAGTATTCCTTTGGAGGAGAAGGTAGTGCAGAGCCCAGTTCATGTTTCAAATCCAGAGCTGATTTAGTGTCAAGTTATTCTAAAAAACAAAGGCAGTCATCAAAGGAAGCCAAAAATTTGATTCCTTGAGTTAGAAGTCTAATGAATCAAAAGACATCGTTGATTTCTACTCGAGATGTGGAGAGAAATACCTTGAAGTTTGTTGTGGTTAATGATAAAAAAGTATTTGAGATGGAAGTGAAGTTAGATAAAATTAGTGTTATCGATAAGATACAGCTCCATAAGTAGACTGGAGATGTTAACTATTCCGATTTATTACATGCTATTATGAAAGTTAACAAATTGCAGGTCCTTGTAGATAAAATGGAAGTCCAACTGAAGCATGAGAAAGTAGAGAATAAATCAAATCTGATATAGATTAAGAAGTTACAGGGGGTTGTTATAAGCTTAGGAAGCGAACCAGGAAATGTACAAGCAACCAAAAATCTTTTAGAAGAAAAGGACAATACCATCCAGGTATTGAAAAAAAAGCTTAAAATCCCAAATCCTGAACATGCTCAATCCCCATAATTATTGACATTGCAGGAAGAAAAAGATAAATTTTATCAAGAGATGATGGATTACAAAGGCAAAGCATTGAAACTACAAGAGGAGAAAAATAGATGGGAAATGGGAAGAGCTCTGAATTGATGACCCAAATTTCGAAGTTAAAAAAGGATTAGAATGATGAAAAGGAAATTATGGAAGAGATAATGAGTCAAACTCCTGTTGACATAGATTTATCTCTTGTGAACATTGAAAAGCCATTAAGTGAATTTTCTGTAGATGATCTGTTAGTACCAATGCCACAGGTGAGTCTGAAGGATGTGGAAATCAAAGAATTAAAGGAATAAAATGAGAATATTAAATCAGAATTGGCTAGAATCATTAAAGAGAAGAATAAAACATTAAATGATAAAAACCAGTTACAGAAAAAGTTTAATGAGTTGAAGGAAAGAAGTATAGGAAAAGCTCCTCTACAAGGAGCTAAACATTTAATTTGGGATACATTATCTATGGAAATTACCAAATTTAGACACTATTTAAATTTTATTGATGATCAAAGTGCATTAGTCAATCTAGCTACTCAAAGACTGAAGTTTGAAAACAAGACCATGGAAAAGAAGCCTCTAAATATAGCTCAGAATGCTTTAAATTTTTTGAATTCTCTAACATATCAGAAGTGGTAGGACATTAGAATTAAGGACAGAGTAGCTATTGTACTATGGGCCAAGAAATTTATTAACAAACATCAGCTCATGAAGGTGGTAAAAGATAAAGCAAATACAATGTCTTCACAGATAAGGGATTTCAAGCTTGCTTTTAAGGATTTATTTGAAGACGGCCTCCCTTCTTTCTGGGACAATGAAGGAAGATTATTTTCTCATGAACATTATCATAGTCTGCTAGTACAAAATTGCATAGACCATTCCAAGTTTGAATATTTGGTTAAAGGACTGACTGGAAAAATCATTGTAGAAAAATTGAGAGAGGATTTCAAAGTATTGCAAAAGTTTTTAATCATTAGAAGAGGATTGCCCACAGTATCTTATGAAGCCTATGTGGATATAGAGGCATCTATTAGAGAAATGACAGAATATGATACACCAAATGCGGAACAATGGAGGATCGTGGAAAGATTCGGGAATACCAAGTATATACTTCATCCTTGAAAACAGGTGTTGCGCGTCGTGGAGCTGCTTATTCAGGATACCATGCAGTCACTAATTTGATTATAATCGAATGATCTGTTGTTAGAATCAAAGCATGTAGTTTTACTCCTAGTTGTTAGGGATACAGTTACAAAAAACTTTGATTAACTGATTATTCGGTTCTTGATCTTCTTGGGAAGAAGTTATCTTTGTATATATTTGAATTTATTTGATGTATTGGGGGTTGGAACCCATATGTTTAGACTGATATTTTGAGAACTTATCAATTTTGAGTAAACAACAGAGCCAAATGCTGGTTAATCTCCAAATATTCCTGTGTCATTTAATGTTACAGTCTGTGCCTTCTTTCATGTGATTGTCTTCTAAGTGCTTACCTTCCATTATGTTTTCTTTCATATCTGAACATAGTGTTTAATAGTTTAGAATTCATATGTGTTATTCTCTGGCTATTGTTTCAGATATTCCATAAATATTTCTTCTAAAGTCGATATAAAATTCATCTTGTGATGCTTTATATTGATGGATTGTTCATGTTTCTTTCTTATTCGCCTGAAAATCAATGAATGGTTGTGACTAAGTGATTATCTTTCCTTTGTTGGGATTCTGTGTATGAAGCTTTTTTCATGTTTATCTATTTGACTCCATTTCCCAATGGAATATGTGTTGTTTCAACCATCTACTTGATTTAAAATACTGATTTCATATATCTGGCCTTGTTAAATTTATATGTGAGAGATCCCTCTCTAGAAAGAAAAGCTAGTTTCTTTTTGAAGTGGTTTTTTACTTTTACCTTGAGATTACCTTCCACAACCTTGGGTACATTTTGAGTGCTAACTAATTGGCGCCGTTTCCGGGGACGAAAGTGCAAATCAGCCCTAGGAGAAACGACAAAATTTATAAAGATTAAGAAAAGATTTCTGTGGGAAAACAGGAATTTTGGTCAGTAAAGAAGGTTGTATATTTGCCCTGGTGATTCCAATTTTAAGATTATTTCAAGGTTTCAAAAGACATCTTGGCTTCGAAAAGACATACACTTCTGATACTGAAGTTTTACGAAGTTTGGAGAATCCAAAAAAATTATTTAAGAAAAAAGACGAAGAAAAAATAGACATTTCTCTATTTGGAGCATCATCTTCTCAAAATTTTCATAGCATCGTTGATCGAAAATGGGAAATTAATGTTGAAAAGAGTTTGTTAAAATCTAAATCTAAGTTTGATCTTAAAAACATTGAGGTCAACCCTCAGAGATTAGAATCTTATTTACTCGATTCCCTTTGGAGACATCTACAACAGTCTGCAAAAGTTGAAGAAGAACCTTTTGTTCAAAATATTCAAAATCCCTTAGTTCCTTGAATTCCACCTAAACCGATGGCAGCCATATTTGATCCTTTATGTTTACCTACTGTATTGCATGATCTGCCCCAAAATTATTCTCAGAGAATTTCTTTATTTGATGGAGAAGGAGGCATAACAGCCAAGCAACATGTAGCTAAATCTGAAGATTTTGTTGACTTGGAGGAAGTTGATTATATGGATGTTAAAATGTGGTTGTTTACTCAAATTTTATCAGGGGAGGTGAATAAATGGTTTAAATATTTGACAGCTGCATCTATATTGACTTTTCAAGCTTTCCAGACTGCATTTTTAGAAAGATGGGATGACAAACAGAGTCCTTTACAACTTTTGTCCCAATATAATAGTCTGAAGAATGGAGGTTTTGAATCTGTTCATGAATTTTCAAGCAAATTTATGAGGGTTTATAATTCCATTCCAGAAGATATAAAACCTTCTGAGGCTGCTTCTAAACTTCATTATGTTGGGGCTTTTGATAATGACTTTGATTTTTCATTGAGGGAGAGAAAATCGACAAGTCTTGCTGCTGTGTTCACAGATGCTTTAGAAGTGGAATAAAATATGATGGCAAGTGGGAAGATGAAACAAAGAGACCTTGATAGGAGGAAAACAAGAGAAGAAAATATGCCTTCTACTTCTTCTTCTGCAACTGATATTAAATTCAAAATGATGTTGAAGACAATGGAGAAGTTAATGGATAGATTGACTGTGGACAATAGATCATTCAATAGAGAACAGGATGATCCTCAAATCAGAAATCTGAATTTTAGAAGGCCAAATCCTCCTATGCCTCCACAAAATAGGAAAAGAGATATGAGAAACCCAAGGAATCAAGAAGATCAGTAGATTCGACCACCTTTCCCTGAAAATTATGTTGCGGATGAATAGGATCCTGCTGAGAATGAAATTCATCTTTTTGGGGAATTAGATTCAGAGATATATCTTACTGAAGAAGAACATCACATGTTTTCACATGAAGGTGGAAATGAGGATTTTGAAAGGGAGTCAGAGCAGTATCAGAGAGGTTATTTACATGCTATGGATGATGTACAAATAAAGATCAGACTAAGAAACATAGAGGTTATTGTAAATAAAGGGAGGCTAAATTCAAATCATCCTTCTACTAGTGCATTAAATACATAAAAAGGAAAAGAAATACAGAAAGATCCTATTGTAAATAAAGAAGTTGAAAATAAAATAGAAAAAACAAAAGGAACAAAACAAGTGATACCAGTAGATGTGGAGAAAGTTAATTCTGTTTTCAATTTGTAGAATGAACTTTCCAAGTTGAAAATTTATGTTCCTTTTAATGAGTTGTTGAGAAATAATGAGTACAGGGATATGATAACAAAGATGGTTAAAGTTCAAGGAGAATTTCAATCAGACATTTTAGAGTTGACATATGATAATCCTACTATTTCATTCGGATCAAAAATTGAAAGTATAGATGATGAAGAAGTTCCTCCTTTTTAATTGAGTTTGAATGTGCATGATATGGTGGTACATAATGCAATGTTAGATTCAAGTGCATCACATAATTTAATGCCAAAAGGAGTAGTTGAAAGTTTGGGATTGGAAGTGACAAGACCTTATAAAGATTTGTATTCCTTTGATTCTAGGAGAGTAAAGTATCTTGGTCTAATTAAAGATATGGTAGTGACTTTGAATAAATTGCCAACTAAAAAAATAGTCATGGATGTGGTAGTGGCGAACATTCCACCAAAATTTGGAATGTTGTTATCAAGGTCTTGGACTTCAAAATTAAAGGGTAGATTACAAATGGACATGTCGTATGCTACTATTCCTATCCAAGATGGAAGTAGGAGATTGTATAGTGAGAAAAGAACTCCTTATGTAGTAAGCAGTCAAGATAGACCTGATATTCATCATATATATGCTGTTGATACTGATTTGGGTTCTTCTATTTTCTTTAATGATACTATCCCATGTGATTTGGACTCTACATTGCAAATGAAATCTGAAATTAATGAAAAGGGAGTGATAGAACAAAATGCTTTGGAAAAGAAACAGAAAAGAGATGGTTTATGGACTATGTATTTTGATGGATCTGTGGCAAAGGTTGGCACTGGTGCTAGTATATATATAATTTCTCCTATTAGATATTTTAAAGCTCTGTCATATAAGTTAACATTTGAATGCACGAATAATGTGGCTGAATATGAAGCTTTGTTACTTGGGTTGCATGCATTGAAGGATCTAGGAGCATAAAGGATAAGGGTTTTAGGAGATTCAAAGCTTGTGATAAACCAAGTAAATGACAGTTATCAAACCAGACATCCCCGGATGAGAGCTTACAGAAATGAAGTATGTGATATGTTTGGTAATTATTTTACAGAACATACAATTAAGGTGATTCCAAGATATGAGAATACAATAGCAGATTCTTTGGCAGTTGCTACTGGTAAATTCAAAACTCCAAGTGCTGGTCAAAAAGAGTATCAAGTAGACATTGTAAATAGACCATCTATACCTCATAATTCTAAATATTGGCAGTTATTTGAAGATGACATGCAGATAAAAATACTTTTGGAACTATCAGGAGAATTTGTAAACACTCATATTGATGCGGAAAGCGATGACAGTGAAAATTTCCAGGATGTTGAAGAAAAAAAAGAAGAAAAAACTAGTACTGAAAAATTGAAGGGAACTTTAGGAGGAAAGGACATCATCCAATTGAAAAGTAATTTTATACCAAGAGGTTTGATCCCTTTAGAGAAACTGTTTGATCAAAATGATGTGGCTAAAGATCCGAAAGTAAAACGAGCTGATAATGCTATTGAAGATAAATATACTGGTACTAAAGAGAATCCAAAGATTGTAAAACCGTCTAAAAATTTGCCTGCAAAAGAAAAAGAAGAATATGTGAACTTGATGAAAAAGTATACATATGTTTTTGCTTGGAGTTACGAAGACCTTAAGGAATATGATACTTCAATAATACAACACACTATTCCAATTAAACCTGGAGAAAATCCTTTCAGACAGAAGCTCGGAAGAATAAATCCAAAATTGCTACCAATTATTGAGAAGGAAATTAAAAAATTATTTGATGCTAAAATTATTGTGACTTTAAGATTCTCAAGATGGGTTGCTAATTTAGTTCCCGTTAGAAATAAAAATGGAGAAATAAGGATTTGCATAGATTTTAGGAATTTGAATAAGGTCTCTATGAAAGATAATTATCCTTTGCCGAAGATGGATCATATTTTGCAGAAAGTGGTCGGAGCTGAAAGAATTTCTATGATGGATGGCTTTTCTGGATACAATCAAATTAAGGTGTTAACTGAAGATCAAGAGAAAACTGCTTTCACCACACCATGGGGCACCTTTATGTATGCAAAAATGCCTTTTGGTTTGATGAATGCAGGGGCTACATTCCAGCGTGCCATGGATATTGCTTTTGCAGGAGAAATAGGAAAATTTGTAGTAATTTATATGGATGACATCACACTTTATTCAAGGTCTGATAGGGAGCATATTCATCATTTGGAAAATAATTTCATAAAATGCAGTAAATTTGGTATATCATTGAATCCAAAGAAGTCAAATTTTGCATTGGAAGAAGGAAATTTGTTGGTCCACATAATTTCAAAGGATGGAATAAAGATTGATCCAGAAAGAGTCAGTGCAATTTTGAAAGTGGGAGAACCAAGAAGCAAAAAATAAATACAATCATTCTTGGGACAGGTGAATTTTTTAAGAAGGTTCATTCCCAGTTTTGCTGAAATATTAATGAATATCACAAATATGTTGAAAAAGGGTCATGAGATAAAATGGACAGTAGAGGCTAAAAGATCTTTTAAAGAAATAAAACAAGCTATTTCGGAGGCTCCTGTGTTGGTGAGTCCATATTTCACTAAATATTTTTTAGTATTTTCTTATGCTTCAGAACATACTATTGCTGCAGTTTTGTTACAGAAAAATAATGAGAACATGGAGCAACCTATAGCCTTTTTCAGTAAGATGTTGAGAGATGGGGAGTTAAAATATGATATTATGGAGAAGTAGGCATATGCTTTGGTTAAAGCATTAAAATATTTTAGGGTGTATATTCTTCATTCACATTAAATTGCTCATGTTCCAACCGCTGCAGTAAAAGGGATTCTCACGCAACCTGACCCAGAAGGAAGAAGGGCGAAATGGATAGCGACATTACTGGAGTATGACATAGAGATTAGACCTACCAAGTTGATTAAAGGGCAGGGATTGGCAAAGATATTGACAGATTCAAACTGTGAATCTTTGCAGCTCAATTTTTTATCTAGTCAATTTCGTCAGTTGGATACAGGGGTGGAGATAATGGTTGACTTTGCTACATCCCCATTGTATTATGATATTGTTCACGTTCTTCAAAATTTACAAGCTCCTATAGGATTAAGTAAAACCAGAGCAAGATCAGTAAAATTGAAAGCTGCTAAGTTTTGTATTATAAATCAATATCTTTATTGGAAGGATCCTAGAGGTGTGTTACTTAATTGCCTTTTAGAAAATGAATCCCAGCATATAGTAAAATAATTTCATAAAGGAGATTGTGGAGGACATCATTCTTGGAAAGTGACGACAAACAAAATTTTGAGAGCAGGTTTCTATTGGCCAACGTTGTTTTCAGATGTGTATAAAGAAACTAGCATATGTCATGAATGCCAGATTTTTTATGGTAAAAGAAAGGTAATTCCCCTTCCTCTTAACCCAATAACAGTAGAAACTCATTTTCAGCAATGGGGTTTGGATTTCATTGGACAAATAAACCTGAATTCTTCAGAACAACATAAATGGATTTTAACGGCCACATATTATTTTACAAAATGGATCGAAGCAATTCCTACTAGGAGACCAACTGAGACAGTAATTATGGATTTTCTTGAAGAAAACATATTGGCTAGGTTTGGGCGCCCCAGAAGAATAGTGATTGATAATGCGACAGCTTTTAAATCCAAGAAGATGATTAATTTTTGTCATAAATATCATATCAGCTTAAATCATTCAACTGCTTATTATCCATAAGGAAATGGATTGGTCGAGTCCTCCAATAAAAGCCTGGTAAGGATTATCAAGAAGTTGTTAGAGGTCAACAAGAGATCTTGGCACAACAAACTTAAGTATGCTTTATGGGCTGACATGATAAGTACTAAAAGAGCAATTGGAATGTCTCCTTTTTAGTTGGTATATGGGACCGAAGTTATTTTTCTAGCATCATTGGGTGTTCTAGTTATGATATATTTTCAGGAGCAACAAGAAGAACCAAACCACATGCAGAGAAGGATAAACCAAATCATTGAATTAGAAGAACAAAGGAATAAAGCCTATGATAAAGTGCAGACACACCAGGAAAAAATGAAAAATACTTTTGATAGAAGGGTGAAAGAAGAACAGTTCCAAATTGATGATTTGGTGTTAAAATGGGATGCTCCTAAAGAAGATCAACATGGGAAATTTGATCACATGTGGGTAGGTCCTTATGTTATTGCAAGTCACAGAGGGGAAAATGCATTTCTTTTGGAATATTCAAATGGGGTTTCTTTGGAGAGTAACCCTGTCAATGGAATATTTTTGAAACATTACCTGTCCTAAGGTGGAAGGTAATATTTGTATCATAGTTTAATAATATTTGTTTACCAGAAAGAATAATAGATGGTGAACTAAAAATTTTTGAATCCTGGAGTGAAGGCCCTAAGATTTAGGAGGTAAGCCATTTTCTTTATTTTAAGAAAAAATATATCAGATAAAAAGTAAAAATTTTGGAAGTTTGGATACAAAGAATAGAGACAGGCACCTGGTCTATGAGTTCTTTGATACCTCAGAGGGAGGATATCATCCCCAGTTGAAGCCAGTTGTTAACACCTCTATGTTGAACAGTTGAGAAAGAGTTATGATAGAGGAAGATAAAAGGAGACATAAAGTTTACAAGGTTTAATACTTTTGATTCCATTATTAAATAGCGCATAATGGTTAATTTGACATGCAATCCGAAGGTGTAAAGCGATTGGGGTGAAATCTACGGATTAAAATGGATCCGCTAGGTAAAGATGTGCAAGAGATAAGTTATGTGGAGAAGCGGATGTGGTTAACAAAGCTTAAGGATCAACAGTTATGGAATAAAGCAAACAAAATCTATGGCTGAGAAATAGTCCACTGAATAAAGATGCATACTTGGAAAGATAAGAAAGGCTAGCGAAATATGTACAGCTGATCTCAATCCAAAGGTTTAAGCAAAAAGTGAAAACTCATCGACGGTCATTATTGGTTCCGGAACATAAAATTGCGAGAAAGTTAAAAAGGAAAGGTGGTAGCAGAATGAAAACCATGTTCCACGTGGCAACTTGAAGTGAATTCCGCGGAGAAAAGCAGTTTGGGAAAAAACGTTTGATGAGGGCTCCAAAAAGGACCGTCATATAAAGGTAAAGTTGACTTGGTTTAAAAAAATCATTTCATTTGTGTGCTGCGGACGAAAGGAAGGAGACAGTCCACCATCTTTCCAAGGTCAACTTCTACGTGTTTACAATCACAGGTAAGCCTTAAAACACTTAAACTTGGTTCAAGGAGTTGCTACCATTATTCGTTATGGAAAAGGAACAGGGTTTAGGATTTTTATGCAAGGTTTTGGATGAAAGGGAGGAATTTATTGTTGATAGGGAAAGAAATGTATGTGACCCTGTTTTATCAGTTGGAAATGTATCAAGTTCAAAAGAGTGGTTGTCGCAGTGTAATTTGCAGGGGAATGATGTTCTAAATATCTGCAGTTCTTTTTCATACTATTTTGCTATTGAGCAAGTCTTACCATTTCCCGAATTGGTTGAATGGTGTGAAAACAGTTATTCCCCTTCCGAAAGAGTCGTCATGAGTCATACCACGTCCAAAATACTTTGTAAAGTCGATGTGAAAGTTGTTCGCGGAATACTGAACTTACCTGATAATTTCCCTGATAATTGTGAGTCTTTGAATGAGTCTGTCTTAGTCAAAATGTACAAAAGTTGTAAAACGGAAGTTAGATGCCGATTTCTGTCCAGTATTCTTAAAGAGGGTCAGTCATTAGAAGGACTTTTTCTGCCGTATAATGTTAACATTTTCAAAAAACAGGTACAGATGGTTATGTCTTTAGTCAGCCAAATTCTAGGTTTAGATGATGATATTCATATCAACGAAGTCATTTTAGGTTTTTTATTGAGAATAAGTTCAATTGAGCCCGAGTCCCATTTAATCCATTGTTTCAATCTGGATGAGTATTTGGCTGAAACTATCCATGTCCAATTAGTCAAATTACCCAAAGTCAGTTTTTTTAAGTATTAGTCATACTTGTTGAATATGTTGATGTGTTCAAATGTGTCGAAATTGCAATTCTTATCCACCATTTTCTATCTATTTCTTCCAAAACAAATCAATATGTTTGAGTTTATAAACACAATTATGGCTGAGATGTATAAGTTGTTGTTTGATGATTCATTACCAAGGGTGTTAGAAGAAATGAAACTCATGCTATAGTTTTCCTCAGAGGACAGAATAGGAGACTGGTTCTTATATAAAGATTTTACTGTTTTGAGGGTGTATGGGTTCACTGGGGAACCATACAAGCTACCTGTTTTTCTGACTCCAAGAATATTTGCGCTTGATTTTATGAGGCAGAGATTGTGTGTAGAAGAAGAGCATTTCGGGGCATTCAAAAAGTCTTCAAATGTTAAGTTTCCTCTTAAAGTTGGTCCATTTATTTTCAAAAAAAAAAGTGCCCTGTTGGTTATAGAAAAGTTATCAGAAGTTATGGATTTCCATAAGGAGCAAAGAATCAATTATGGTCCACATCATATAGTTTTTCAGAGAAAACAGTCAAACAAAAATAAACCATTCAATCATCAAGTTGTTGAAGGTTTAGATAAAATAGCCAATTTGTCTTGTTTTGAAGAAAGTTCAGGAATTGATGAAGGTAGGAACAATGAGTTGATTGCAGCAGTTCAAACACCTGATAATCCTAGTATTTTGAATAAGAGGAGTCTTACTGAGACTGAGAGTATGGATGTGGATGAAAACATTTCATATAAAAAGATCAAAACATACTCCCAGGATGATCATGTTTTAGAAGAAATAATTTCAAAGGATTCGAAGAAAATGGTTTTGTTCCCGAAGAAGTCTGTGCAAATACATCAGTATTCCTTTGGAGGAGAAGGTAGTGCAGAGCCCAGTTCATGTTTCAAATCCAGAGCTGATTTAGTATCAAGTTATGCTGGAAAACAAAGGCAGCCATCAGAGGAAGCCAGAAATTTGATTCCTTGAGTTAGAAGTCTAATGAATCGAAAGACATTGTTGATTTCTACTCGAGATGTGGAGAGAAATACCTTGAAGTTTGCTGTGGTTAATGATAAAAAAGTATTTGAGATGGAAGTGAAGTTAGATAAAATTAGTGTTCCCGATAAGATATAGCTCCATAAGCAAACTGAAGAAGTTATCTATTCTGATTTATTACATGCTATTATGAAAGTTAACAAATTGCAGGTCCTTGTAGATAAAATGGAAGTCCAATTGAAGCATGAGAAAGTAGAGAATAAAGAAAATCTAATCCATATTAAGAAGTTATAGGGGGATGTTATAAGCTTAGGAAGCGAACCAGGAAATGTACAGGAAACCAAAAATATTTTAGAAGAAAAGGACAATACCATCCAGGTATTGAAAAAGAAGCTTAAAATCTCAAATACTAAACATGCTCAGTCCCCATAATTATTTACATTGCAGGAAGAAAGAGATAAAGTTTATCAAGAGATGATGGATTACAAAGGCAAAGCATTGAAACTAGAAGAGGAGAAAAACAAATGGGAAGTGGAAAGAGTTGAATTGATGACCCAGATTTCGAAGTTAAAAAAGGATCAGAATGATGAAAAGGAAATGATGGAAGAGCTAATGAGTCAAACTCCTGTTGACACAGATTTATATCTTGTGAACATTGAAAAGCTGTTAAGTGAATTTTCTGCAGATAATCTGTTAGTTCCAATGTCACAGGTGAGTCTGAAGGATGTGGAAATCAAAGAATTAAAGGAAGAAAATGAGAAGATTAAATCAGAATTGTCTAGAATCATTGAAAAGAGGAATAAAACATTAAATGATAAAATCCAATTACAGAAAAAAGTTTAATGAGTTGAAGGAAAGAAGTATAGGAAAAGCTCCTCTACAAGGAGCTAAACATTTAATTTGGGATACATTATCTGTGGAAATTACCAAATTTAGACACTATTTAAATTTTATTGATGATCAAAGTGCATTAGTCAATCTAGCTACTCAAAGACTGAAGTTGACAAATGAGACCATGGAAAAGAAGCCTATAAATACAGCTCAGAATGCTTTAAATTTTGTGAATTCTCTAACATATCAGAAGTTGCAGGACATCAAAATTAAGGACAGAGTAGCTATTGTACTATGGGAGAATAAATTTATTAACAAACATCAACTCATGAAGGTGGTACAAGATAAAGAAAATACAATGTCTTCACAGATAAAGGATTTCAAGCTTGCTTTTAAGGATTTATTTGAAGACGGCCTCCCTTCTTTCTGGGACAATGAAGGAAGATTATTTTCTCAAGAACATTATCACAGTCTGCTAGTACAAAATCGCATGGACCATTCCAAGTTTGAAGATTTGGTTAAAGGACTGACTAGAAAAATCATTGTAGAAAAATTGACAGAGGATTTCGAAGTATTGCAAAAGTTTTTAATCATTAGAAGAGGATTGCCCACAGTATCTTATGAAGCCTATGTGGATCTGGAGGTATCTATTAGAGAAATGATAGAATATGATACACCAAATGTGGAACAATGGAGGATCATGGAAAGATTTGGGAAGACCAAGTATATACTTCATCCTTGAAAACAGGTGATGCACGTCATGGAGCTGCTTATTCAGGATACCATGCAGTCACAAAGTTGATTATAATCGAATGATCTGTTGTTAGAATTGAAGCATGTAGTTTTATTCCCAGTTGTTAGGGATACAGTTACAAAAAACTTTGATTAACTAATTATTCAGTTCTTGATCTTCTTGGGAAGAAGTTATCTTTGTATATATTTGAATTTATTTGATGTATTGGGGGTTGGAACCCATATGTTTAGACTAATATTTTGAGAAATTATCAATTTTGAGTAAATAACAGAGCCGAATGTTGGTTAATATCCAAAGATTCCTGTGTCATTTAATGTTACACTCTGTTCCTTCTTTCATGTGATTGTCTTCTAAGTGCTTACCTTCCATTATGTTTTCTTTCGTATCTGAACATAGTGTTTAATAGTTCAGAATTCATATGTGTTATGCTCTGGCTATTGTTTCAGATATTCCATAAATATTTCTTCTAAAGTCGATATAAAATTCATCCTGTGATGCTTTATATTGATGGATTGTTCATGTTTCTTTCTTATTCGCCCGAAAATCAATGAATGACTGTGACTAAGTGATTATCTTGCCTTTGTTGGGATTCTGTGTATGAAGCTTTGTTCATCTTTATCTATTTGACTCCATTTCCCAATGGTATATGTGTTTTTTCAACCATCTACTTGATTTAAAATATTGATTTCATATATCTATCCTTGTTAAATTTATATGTGAGAGATCCCTCTCTAGAAAGAAAATCCAGTTTCTTTCTGAAGTGGTTTTTGCTGTTACCTTGAGATTACCATCCACAACCTTGGGTACATTTTGAGTGCTAACAGACTGGACCTATAGAAGCCAAGAATAGCAAAGGAGATGCTCAAAAGGTTCTATTGTGTGGACCAAAGATACCAAAAGGACAAGCTAAAGGAGAGATATCTTGTTGAGGTAAAGCAGACAAGTATGGAGACTTGTTTAAGGGAAGGCTTAGTTACAATCCATAAGTGAACAGGATAAATTTCATAAAAGAGGAGAAGGAGACATGAAAAATGACTACTGAAGGTCATTGCAGGGGTTCAGAGAAAAACCACAGTAGAAGAAAGAAGAAAGGTAGTCAAGAATAATGTAACAGAGAATTGATAGAGTTAGCAAGAGACATTTTGTGCTTTGAGAAAGATAAGCTGTTGAAGAAGAGAACCAGAGGTATGGTTGGGTCATGGAAAGTTAGGTAAGATGACATTCACTATAGGTAAAGCTACAACAAAAGATTTTTGTTGGATTGAAGAACGAAAGATGTTTGTCTGAGATGGAGGTTTCATATTGTGAACCTGAACAGGGTCCTTTCCTAGGAGAAGATGATGAAACAATGATTGAAGATGATTTCCTAAACACTATGATAAGTTCAGAACTACCTGAAGAATATCTGGTGGATGAAAAGTATGATGTTCTTAAATCTAATGATTTGTATGTGACTGCACGTAATGAAAAACACTTAGATGATGTGTTTATGTAGGTTGATGAAGAAATGAAGCATAGGATGGATGCTCTGAAAAACAAGACCATAACTAGAGCATTAACGAAGGAAGATGTTCACTATTGTGAATCAGAATATGGAACTATATTTGAAGATGATGGTGTGTAGAAGAGAGACTAGCTGAAAGTCTCATGGACTCTTGTGAGAGTTCAGATCAGAAAAAGGATGTGCTAATGAAAGAATCAGTTGAAGATGATAAAAAAATGTAGGAAGAAAAAGAAATGTGTAAAAACATTTCTACATGGAAAAATCAGAATTACGTTCAGATAAAGGAAAAAATTGAACATCCACCTTCGACTGTCAGGAAGTCTGAAGAAAAAGAAGATAAGACAGCAGAACATCATTATGTTGTAATAAGAGATGATATGGTATCATATGAATATTGTATGCAACATGTATATCAGACTATTGGAGAAATGGATGATGGTGAATGTTTAATGTTGTGTTCAGGCCAACACAAAGAAAGGATGCTTGAGGAAATATCAACAGAGACTTCAGAGTCTCATGTTTTTGAAACTGATTATTGGTGTATGTTTGCAGGTATTGAAGGGAGTGAAGATAGATAGAGAAATAAATCTGTCATGACATGGAAAGAGACTATAGTGTCTCAAAAGGGTGATCAATACCTTATAGAACTTGTTGTTGCAGAGTTCGCTAATGAAGACAAAGAGGATCTTTCTAACTTCAGAAAAAATGATGAAGAGTTATAAATGTTAGAAGGCTGGTTGATCAATCCAAGGATTGATAAATATGACTTCTTATTGTATGCAAGCATAGAAATGTTTAGTGACAACATTGAAGAGCAGAACATGGGAAGTCAAGGCATTGAGTTCTCTTATAAGGATATGATTTTGTTACAGCAGTCAAGAGAAGTGGCAGACCAACATACATTTGTGAAGCATCTTAGAATACCTTATAGTTTGGGTATGATTGCAGATGAGAGGAGAGATACTAAATATATGAGGATATAGAAAGTGATGGCCAACAAGAAAAATACAAAAGCAAAGCAGGGTAAGAAGGTGTACCAGCCAAAGTATAGACTGAACATGGAGATTGAAGAACTAAGGATGCTGATGGTGAATACATTTAAAAGAAGGCATGAGGAAAGAATAAACATCTACATCACCAGAGAAAATAGACAAAATAATCACATGATACAAATGATAGAAGAAGATTGTAGAAGCAAGGATAGTGGAGCATTACAACAGAAAATTTGGAAACCAGGAGGACTGGAGATAACAAAGACATAACAACATGACGAGATAGATGATCAACTGCAGAACAAGGTTTGGGATCCAGGCATATTGAATATGGAAGGTTATGACCAGGAGGTCATATTTCTTTCTTCCTAGGGAGTCTGATGCAAGAACATCTTGCTCTCCCTTCAAATTCCAAGCTCAATGTTTGACTAGACCTAGAAGTGGTCTTCAATTCTGAATTGATGGTGTTTGAACTATCACAATGTAATTAAACTTGTGTAAAATATGATTCTAGATAAATGATGAGTCAGTTGAGTGAGTCACTAGGTGATTGATGAGTCATGTAAATAGAACCCTCATCTAATGGAAACGAATCATAGGATAGGCTTAAAGGTTTGCTGTAATTAGGATTGGTTAGCATATTATGAGGATCTGAACCAGAATTGGTTCATGAATCCAATTATATATATATATGTAATCCTACAAGGAATAAGGATAAAGATACATAGATAGAATAGAAGAATATAATAGATAAGAGGAGTAGCCAGAACAAAGTAAATCTGGATCAAGAAATGCCAATCTAAATATGTATCAGGCCTAAGGAGACCAGAACACAGGTTCTGAGACAAGTTTGCATTATAGTTTCATTGGGTGAATGAAAAATTCTATTTTGGCATAATATCTGTGTTATAACTCTGTCTGAATGTGTAATTTCATGAATTGAATGTTTGTTTAATCCTATGTTAATGATTGATAATCCTGGGTGTGAATTAGGGTTTTTGAGAGGGAGAGAAACAAAGATTCATTGATCGGTTATCTGATCAATCGAAGGATAATTAGTTGAACAATCCACTGAGAATTTCATGAATGAAATGTGTGCATAATAACCTTGTTGCATGGTTCTGGATCTATAGATCGATCACTACAAGGATCGATGATAACCAAGGACTAAGTGTGTGTAGGTGTGGATGGTTGAGATCATGATTGAAATAGATTCACGCCTGTAATCGAATTTCACAAATAAAATCTATGCCCAAGATAATCATAAACTAATCATACATACAACTAAATATCGTAGGGTGGATATTAGAGGTGGTTGAAGATCAATGACTAAGGTGGATTCCGCTGGAGAAAGAGAGCGAAAGATAAAGGATGGGTCTGGTTGCGGAATTTTAAACCAATCATTGCGAAGTGATTAGAGATTGATGGATGAGATCGATTGTTGAAGGAGATCAAAGCCGCACAACGATTCTCCTAGGAGGAGTTGCACGGTCTAGAAAATTTTGATGATGCATAATTTCTATGAAATACGGTTAATGAGTTTTGAAGTCCATCGTCAATCTGAATAGATCCAGATCTGATGGTCACTAGCGATTTTGCTAATCCAACAAGCAAGGCGGTTAAGAATAGAAGTTGGAAGAGGAATTTTGTTTAAATCTTCTTTACATAATTTGGATTTCATCGTTGATTTGGGTGGATCAAGATCTAACACTTGTGAAGGTGATTAACACAGAAGGTTGAACACAAAATTTTTATGAGATCCATTTCATCGTCGTTTGAAGTTTGCTCTTCGTTGAGCGCTGCCTGGGAAATTGGCCGGGTTAAATAGGTTTAGTGGTTCGGCTAAATTTAGAACCGACTAAATAATTTTATAGTCCAGTTAAAGACTGTTATAGGGGAGCCTGGCATTAGGCGTGTTCAAGTTTTGCAAGGATGTGTGTGAGGCTCATAAGCAAGAAAAATTACAAGGTAAAGATGCAGTTTTGGAATTTGTTCAAGATATATTTTACAACCTAGTTCGTTCAAAGTTAGGGAGAAGGAATAGTGCATCCACTCAATCCATTTATGAGATGATTAAGTTATGGGGAGGTCCTAGATAACATAGCTTTATTAGCTTGAATCTGCATGGCCCTTCCATATCCACGACTTTAAGGCAAGTTAGAAAATCATTGACATATATCCCAGGGGAGCAAGAGTACATTTTTGAGACAATCTGAATATTTTATGATTTCTATAAAGTCAAACATGGTATAGAGGGCCCAATTCCCATATGCCTTGGTGAATATGAAACTGTTGTGAAAAAATATGTTAGATGGGTAGAAAAAAGTGATACATTGGTGGGTTTTGTGGTAAGAAAGAAGAACATAAGTGCCAATCACATTTCTTGGTGATAGTTGGTGAGGGCATTGCAGGCTATGAGATTATTACAGATGCCTTCAAGAATTGTGTGATTGGCCATTATGCATGTGTTATTATTGCAAACTATTTACATGAGAAGATTCCTCATTTGGTTGTGGTTGTTCATCCAACGTGCAATAGGTTTGATGCAAATTTTGTCCATCGACAATGGGAAAAAATAGAAGACCCATGGAAGAAACATGTGGAACATTTTTTAGGACCTATTATTGGTCATTACCCAGATGGGGATAGTAGGAGAATAATGCTTATGTTGAAGGATTATTATTGAACGATAGGCATGAGATATCAAATTCCCTAGGAAGGGTGGAGGCTAATTGGGTTGTATGATGGCTTTAAAGTAACAAGACTTCATGACCAGGATTACATCCACAATGGCAAAAATCTAGTGAATCCTTTGTTTAGTGGTCGGAGAGATTTAATTGTTACAGAAGAGTTGATTAGTTTTAACCATATAAAAGTGGTTTATAACAATTTTAAAGTAGATGACCACAAGCTTAAAATTGAGGATATAAAGAGGATTGATCTCCAAAATTGGGGTTCAGCACAACACATTGCTTCAAGGCATGTCCAAAGGTGCTTGAAGGAAATGAGAAGTCAAGTGGAAGGACAAAGAGGACATCGAGTACAAAGACCTATCTAGCAATTATTGATGACTATATTGATATTGTTTTGTCTCCTAGTTTGAATCTTTGGGAAAGAGTGTGAAATTCTTCAAGAGTCCATCATTTCTTCATGTTATGGCTATGTTGGGTCAGAGAACAAGAAAATACTAATGTCAACATTAATTTCATTAGAAAAGAGGCATATCAAGATGTGAAAATTTCTTGCCACTTTGCGTTTTTGTTGATGAGATTATTTCATGATCAATACTATAAATTGCCATGTGCATTGCACCTAACTGGGTCAGATGCATGTGAGAAATTATTTAGCAAAATTGGTGGAGTAGAGAGGGCATATGATTTCACTGACTTACTTCATGCTATTGGAACCCTTAATAGAGTTATTGAAGAAGAATCGAATCCCCAAGGGCTTCATTTCAATAAATCTCATAAGAAACAAATGAGTATCTGGAATAAATTACATCAACAAACAATAGAGGAAGGTGATGTCTTGTCACAATATGATTCAATATCCATAGATAATAAAATTATAGAAGCTCTCAAGTTAGGATTGGAGGGTGGACATGGAATTTTACTAGGTATTGGCATGCAACCTAAAAGACACACAAAATATTCTTGGTGGTTTAAACCATGGATACAGGATCACAATGTTCCAACATTCGAAGCTGTGGATGAAGTAGTTGATCATTCTCCATCGGGTCATTCCACATCCATATTCCAATCTTCGTATTTTATGGTACTCAATGATAGTGAATTGAAAATGATGGAAAGTCAATGGAGGCACGAGTTGGATGGAATTTTAGATTTCATTGATGAAAATGTAAACATAACTACCAAACCAGTGGTGGAGCTCGATGGCAAGGACATGTACAAATCTTGTTTGGTTAGTCAATTGAATGGAAATCTGACATTATCAAAAGATAGATTGACTAAAGTGAGGAATGGAGTATACTTCATGTGATATGAGAGGGCCCCCAAAAAGGGTGTTGCAATTGGTTTTGGAATTGGATCATATTGTGCGGTGTTGTTTGAGATTGAGTCTATAGTTGTAGCTAAACGTACTACAAGAAAAGTTGTATCTCAAAGTACAAAGAACCACGTTCCTTGTGGGACTTGGTACATTGGAAAAGTTCAAAGAATAAGAAAGAAGGATGGTAATAGGGTGTTTGATTACCATAATGACATTGATATTTTAGATAGGCCTGAAGGTGTTGAGATTCAATATTGTTGGTACAATAGAATAAAGGGGAAACACATGTACAAGTATGATTCGATAGATCATCTATTCATACAACTTGAATATGTTAAAGAAATGACAAACCTATCATACAATATCAATAATGACACATACAACTTAGAAGAAAGAGACCACACAATTTTGGAGGATTTCATTAAAAATTTAAATAGCGTGAAGTTTTCAAACCATTCTAAATTCTCTTATCTTTTGTACTACTATCTTATAGATTATTTATAAAGTATTATTTTGTGTATTATCGTTGATTCATTTGTATCAATTTCATACTCATTTTATACTCATTTTAATTTCTCTTATCTTCAAGTGCGGTGAATGGTTCAGATGCCGAACGGTTGGGATAACTCAATGTGAAGTTATCGATCATCAAACATTTCTTTATGCATTCTTGAAGCATGGTTCTTGAGGGTTCTTGAACTGCTGGCTAGTTCAACAATTATGTTTAATATTACTTTTAAAAGGTTGAAACAAGTTTTTGTTTGTCAAATTTTGGTGCCCATGTGGGTTAGAGTTCTCATATACTTTATTTTGCTACTTCAATACTTAAATGGAATATTACTTAATGTGTGTTTCTTGACATGTGTTTTCTAAATGTTTTCTTAAATGGAATATCAACAGTAGTAAATAACATATGTACATATAAATAACAACAATAGTGACAACATTAGTAAATATCAACCAGGATTGATGATCATCAGGCCTGCAAAATGGATCGTACTCAAGGCCACTTTACTTTGCCTCAAATTCCAACAAATATTCAGGTTTGTTTGAATAAGTATTCACTTCATGGCATGCTTCATTTTGGAAAACATTCTACAAGCAAGGTCATTAATTCTCTCTTTTTCCTGTTTTTGTAGGAAGTCCATGCTACACTTTCCTTGCAAGAGAATTAAAGCATACATGGTCTCATTCTAGCAAGAGTTATAGCAAAGGTAATTCCAAAAATTTTGCAGGACTCTCAATGAAAGTGTTTGTTATTGATCTCCAAGTTACATATTATATTTGTTACATCTTATTGTTCACATGGAAGGTCACATGCCATAACTGTGACATGGTTTTCCACCTCTTAATAAGTGTTGGATGTTTGAAAGTCAAAGTGTTAGAAATCATGTTGAAATACTTCCATAATTATATGAATTGTTTATGGGTCTATGAGCTATTTGCATTTGTATTAAAATTTGTTAGGGTTGTGTGCTTGCATTGGTATTAAATGGGTTTGTGTGGATTTTGCTTGAATTGGGTTCCTATCAAATTGATTAGCGTTGTGTGCTTTTCTAATTTCAATCTACAATTATATCAAATATGTTTTGGTTTTCATTTGATGTTAAGTTAGCATGGATCCAAAACTTGGATGATGTGGCTGACACTATATTTATTGGCTTCTCTGATAGGGTCCGCTATTAAATTTCCATATTCCAACAATCTTATGTGGACCGTTATTCTTCTTTCTTGCTTCTCTTCCTGTTTCTTTGTTTTTCTTGTGAAATATGTTTTTGGTAATTCTGTTGAAAAAGAAATATTAGTACATGGAGCAAAAAATGGACAACAGATTGACTATCATAGATTCAAAGATAGAAAACACAAGCTATAAACCTAAAAATTGACAGGGGCTCAACTATGTGTCTTCTTATTTCTACATTGCTTTCATCCTTTGCTATATAAAACATTTGCATGAACTTAAATGTATAGAAGTTTGGAGAAGAGATTTTTTTATGAGCTTGAATTAAACGTCTCACTTTTCAGTGCGAATCTGAAGCTAATATTGTGTGTGCAATTAGATCTGAAATTATGTGCCAAATAGCAAACAAATTCATTTGATTCTCTTAGCCTAATTGAATTTTGCTTCATGAAATCCCTTACAACATCCCTTGTTTTAAATCCATATGAATCTAGTTCCTAGCAAAAGAAGTGATAGCTCAATTTGAGCTTCTTAGACTAGTTTCAACAAGAAAAAGATCATCTCAATTTCAATTTACAATAGAAATTTATAGCTTCTACAATTGGCATTTCTCTACCAAATATATTTAAAACATCCTCTGATAGCTCCTTCAACGTCCCCGCAACCAAAATGGACACTACCACAACTACTGTTGAAATATTGTAACTTCGAAGAATATTCTATATGTATCTTTTTGTGGTCCCCAATGGTCCTACCGAGAGAACCACTTGTATTACATTGTACCCCGATGCTCCTAATCAGAAGATCTAATAAGAGTCATGAGGTAGTCCCCTCTAATTGTAAAGGTGGGTCATTAGCACCCCAGTGTGGTTACTTGAGCCTACATGTGTAACTCGAGCCTACATGTCAAATGAGTTAACTTAAGTGAACGGATGAATATAAATAGAGGTGTAGTGCTCCTCATTAGTGACACACACTCTCACTTGTGTAGCGCATTAGTGGAGAAGAGAAGTAGATGGAGAAGGAGGAGGATCAGGCTTTGATCTCCTTGCTGGTTTTATCTTTTATGTTT
>LPNX010490634.1:630934-674831 GCA_001517045.1 Pseudotsuga menziesii | reverse complement strand
TCTATATTGAGGAAGCTTTTGTTGGGTTTTTCCCTTTAGGGTTTTCCCAGGATAAATCTTTGTGTTCCTTTTGTATGGTTGTGCTTTTCTATCTTTCAATGATCCTGTTTATATGCTTTTGTTATGAAATAAAATACTAATGTCTTAGCTAAGCATATGGAAATTTAACATGGTATCAGAGCTAACCTGAGAAGAATACATTGTGCAGCTTCAGAAGCTAGGGATTCTTAATTTTTGGGTCTCTCTCCACAATCCATCAGCAAAAGTATGATAGGATGACTCTCCATTGAAGGGCGCATCTTTCTGTCGAAGCGGAATTTGATTCCGAGCATTTTCAGTTTTCGATGTGGAAATTAGGGCTTTCTACAGAAGAGGAATTTTTGAGTGAGACCAGAATAGGATTGTTATCCTCATAAAAACTGAAGTTTAGAGACCTGTTTCAAGAAATTTGGTTGGGTGAAACTCTGGGAAAGTCAAACCCTAGTTTGACCCCGAGCTAGAAAAACCCTAAATACTAAAACTGCTACGTTTTGGTACATTCGCTATATTCCGATATTGGTGAAGGATCGGGAGTTGAAAATTGCAGGGGCCGAAGACAAAATCCTGATGAACATTGTATCCAAAATTCATCCTCCGATTCGCTGTATTCCAGGAGATATGTTCTCTCCAAGTTAGGGTACCATCCTCTTCCAGAATTCATCCCTAAACAGGACACCTGGGGAGAATTGCAATATCTTGGGATACAGAGGTCCAAATGGAATTCCTGAAGATGTTCCAGAAAGGGAATAGACTTTAATTTTGGTGTTATAAATATCTGACTCAGAAGATGAACCAGTGACACGTGGTATTCCGTACAACTTCGTTGTTCTGAACAGTACTGTAATAGGTCACCTTGGGAAAAGGCTCATAAATCCCAAATGGTGAAACAAATTATGATGAAACCTGTGATGTTGGATCAGGGACATGCGAGGTTACCTCAGTACAAAATTAAAGACACATAGGAGAAGAAATTTCAGAGATATCATAGAAACAGTAACAGGCATTTCTGCTGAAGAAATTGGAAAATTAGGGCTTCCTGTTTCGGGAGCTTCTCTCCACTGTTTTCAGAAATGGAGTACATTGGACAGCTCCATTTGAAGAGATCTATCTATCTAGCCAATCACATCTAAAATATTCCAAGTTTTTGAAATTAGGGTCTCTGTGACAAACCCTAGATCAGCGAGCTTCAGAATTAAGACAGACACCTCAAATTGGTAAGATCTAATCCTTTGCTATTTTCATTTGACGTTCTCATTTCAAAGTGATCTATCACATCAGCTTGATGATAAGCTTGGTGAAGTTGACAAATTCCAAGCCTAGAAGTATATGATCTCTTTGAAGAAAATGGTTTGGACACCTACATGAGTATAGAGGTTCCAATTCCAGAGGGAGATGAGGCTAGAAGCCTTTCACAAGAACTTGGTCAAGGCCAAGAAGATCATTGCTGATTCAGTCATGAATCAACTTGTACCACAAGTGTCTCCCCAAAGACACTGAAGATGTTTGATTCCTTGACCAAGCTATTTGAAGATAAGAACTTAAATCAGAAGATGGCTTTGAGAAAACAGTTGAAGAATGTGACAATCCAGAATGCAGAAGTGGTGATAGCCACCTTGAATGGCCTCCCAGGATCATGGGATTCATTCATGCAAAGAATGTGTGCCAGAAGGAATTAATTACTTTCAACATACTTTGGGAAGAAGAAGAAGCTCGATGGAAGCAATTGAAGATCAAGCTCTCACCATTCAAAGAATATCCCTCAAGCGATGAGGAATATGAAGAACTCAATTCTTAAAGAACCTCTTATCCATCTTATCATCTGGATAAGAAATGATGATTTCATGAATGAAGAAGATGATGAAGCAGAATGATCAAGAAGGAGTCTACCCACGAAACAAACAAAAGATAAGTATTCAATTGTCAATTTAATGATATTGTTTTGTTATGCATTTGATTATATTCAGTTGATGTGTTATGCATAATAGATTGTTTGCATTAATGATTGTATACTACTAATATGCATGTGATGGGTAAGTAGCTCATGGTGCTATACAACTCTCCATTGCTACTTATCAAACCTCTTTGCTGACATATTGGATTAGTGCACAATCTCAATAATGTCATGGTGGAGATGGAAGGCATCTAGAAAGTTTATGTGAGATATGGATGAATGTTGTATTGACTAAACAGTTGCATGATGCATAATAATTTGTCGTTATGCATATGTTTTATGAAATAGTTCTTACCATGCAACTGGTGCATTTGAATTGTAGGAAAGGTCATGTACAACCTCCTACAAGAAAAGAAGGACGAGACTTGTTCCGAAGAACAAGTAATGACAATTCAAGATTCACTCCAATAAACATGAATCTGAAGCTCCCAGGGTCAGAGACACCATGACGGAAGAAAGAGCTTCGGAGAGTGGTAGATCCACCTTGAAGGATGAAGACCACCATGGGTACAAGAGATAACTCAAGATGAAGAAAAGAATGCTATGAAAGAAGCTATGATCAAAGAATAACAGTTGATCATGGGGAATGATGTATACGATATGATGGAACAAGTGTACAAAGCAAGGTTTGTGATTCTCCCCAGAAAGAATAGACTATGACATAACATACTCTATTGACCAGTATATATCAAGCATAGAACCACCTGTACAGAATGAAGAGGGAAGATGATACTCCACTTCAGGGAGAGTGACTACAGAAAATTATATCTGAGTTCGACATGGTACGACATGATGGATAGCTTTGTGATGGATCGAGACTTTACCAAGAGTAAAGTGGGTTCCAACCTTCAAGGTTGAATGCAGAAGACTAGGATATGTTGATGACCTAAGAAGACAAACTCATAGAAGATGTTGTGATACTAGAATGATGTTTGGGATATAGTACTCAAACCGGAAAGCAAGAATGTGGTATCTTCCAAATGGATTTGCAAGATAAGATATGTTGCTGATATAAGTAAGGTAAGAGTTGTGGCTAGAAGTTTCTATTAGTAAGAGGGAATTAATTCTGAAGAGACACTTACTCCAGGTAGCAAGGTACACTTCCTTCAAAACTATCATGGTAGTTTCTTCCATGATGAAGTAAAGACAAGCCTTCATTAATGGTATGATTGAGGAAGAGTCTTACATCGAATAGTCACGGGGATTTGAAGTTGAAGACAGAAGGAATCAAGTATGCAAGTTGAAGAAGGCCTTCTATGGCCTGAAGCAAGCTCCCAAAGCTTGGTATGGAAGAATAGATAGTTTCCTGATGAGCATGGGCTTTGCCAAGAGTAAAGTTGATCCTAACCTTTCCTACAAGGTTGTAGAAGATGTACCTGTCATTCTATTACTATATGTGGACGACTTATTCTTAACAGTGAATGAGAAACAGATCATGGAAAGCAAGAAGAAACTAGCAGAATAATTTGAGATGAAATACCTTGGGTTAATGCATTATTTCCTAGGTCTGGAAGTATGGAAAAGTTCAAAAGGAATCTTTCTTAACCAGGGAAAGTATGTGGTAGAGATATTGAAGAGATTCAATATGTTGGAATGCAAAGTCATGGCCACACCCATGGATTCCAACCTGAAGCTATTAGCTGATGACTCATTAGAGTTAGTGGATGTGACTCACTATAGGTAGATCATTGAGTCATTGATGTGCTTAACAAATACCAGAACGGACATTTGTTTTGCTGTGAATACCTTAAGTCAATATCTTGTTCAACTAAGACGGGTTCACCTAGTAGCTGCAAAACATGTGATGAGATATCTGAAAGGGACTATAGACTTTGGTCTATACTATGATGGTAGCCATGAGTATAGATTGTATGGCTACACAGATGCAGATTGGGTTAGAAGTATCTCAGACAGGAAAACCACATCAGGTAGATGCTTTTGTTTGAGGTCTGCTATGAGTTCATGGTTTAGCAGGAAACAGTCCAGTGTTTCTCTTAGCACGGTTGAAGCAGAATACATAGCAGATTACTCTACTAAGTTGTAAAGCCATATGGCTTCAGAAGCTAATATCAAGTCTCTTTGACCTAAAGATGGACACTACAATGATTCTATGTGATAAACATAGTTGTGATGACAAAGAACCCTGTGTTCCGACGTAACACGTAGAAATCCGGTATTTATACTTACAAGATAAGATGCAGATGATGAGACTATAGATGCAGATGATGGTGATTCAGTATTTCTATACTGAATATAGAGATGATGATGTTTCAGTATTCCCATACTGAAGATATAGATGATGATGATTTCAGTATTCCCATACTGAAGATATAGATGATATTTCAGTATTTACATACTGTAGATACAGATGATGGTGATTCAATATTTCTATACTGAAGATATAGATGATGATGCTTTCAGTATTCACATACTGGAGATACAGATGGTGATAGTTCAGTATTCACATACTGAATATGTATATGATGATGGTTTGGATGATGATGTACTGACGAAGCCTCTGCCTCGATTAGAGTTCGAACACATTCGAGACAATCTTGGTGTGGTTCTAAAATATCTTCCCCGAAAGGGGAGTAGTGATGTTGCAGTGCGATTGTATCATCCCTGGGCACTTGCCCTAAAGTGATCCGGAGACCTCGGTCTTTGAGAATGAAGAGGTATTATATCATCCCGGGACATCTATCCACAATAGATCCGATGACCTTGGTCCTCGAGAACGTGGTGGGATTGTATCATCCCTGGGAACTTGCCCTAAAGTGATCTAGAGACCTCAGTCTTCGAGAATGAAGAGGGATTGTATCATCCCAGGACATCTGTCCATAATAGATTCGGTGACCTCGGTCCTCGAGAAAGTGGTAGGATTGCATCATCCTTGGACATAGTCCTAAAGTGATAGGGAGTGATTATCCCGTAATTGTATCCGGTGGCTTCAGTCGTCGACAATGTGGTAGGATTGCATCATCCTTGGACTCAAGTCCTAAAGTGATAGGGAGTGATTATCCCGTAATTATATCCAGTGACTTTGGTCGTCGAGAATGTGGTAGGATTGCATCATCCTTGGACTCAAGTCCTAAAGTGATAGGGAGTGATTATCCCGTAATTGTATCTAGTGACTTCGGTCGTTGAGAATGTGGTAGGATTGCATCATCCTTGGACTCAAGTCCTAAAGTGATAGGGAGTGATTATCCCGTAATTGTATCCGGTGGCTTCGGTCGTCGAGAATGTAGCAGGATTGCATCGTCCTTGGACTTAGTCCTAAATTGATAGGGACTGATTCTCCCGTAATAAATCCGGTAACTTCGGTTGTCGAGAATGTGGTGGGATTGTATCATCCTTGGACTTTAAGTCCAAAAATGATCCAAAGATTTTTTTGTCTTTGAGTTGTGGATTGCAGGCTGTTGCTGATGATGATGATGTCGTACTGATCGAAAGATCAGAGTATGATGATGATGACATACTGATCGAAAGATCAGAGTATGATGATGATGACGTACTGATCTAAAAGATCAGAGTATGATGATGACGCACTATGATTATGATGTTTCTGATCGAAAGATCAGAGCATGATGATGATGTTTCTGATCGAAAGATCAGAATGTGATGATGATTATGATCGATAGATCAGAATATGATGATGATGATGTTGCTGCTGATCGAAAGGGCAAAGTGTTGATGATGATATTGCTGATCAAGAGATCAAAGTACTGAAGCTGTTGCTGCTGATCGAAAGGTCAAGGTGCTGAAGATGTTGTTGCTGATCGAAAAGTCAAAATGCTGAAAATGTTGTTGATCGAAAGGACAAAATACTAAAGATGTTGTTGCTGATCGAAAATTCAAAGTGCTGAAGATGTTTCTAATCGAAAGGTCAAAATGCTGAAGATGTTGTTGCTGATCGAACAGTCAAAGTGCTGAAGATGTTGCTGATTGAAAGGTCCAAGTGCTGAATATTTCGTTGCTAATTGAAAGATAAAAATGCTAAATAAGTTGCGGATCAAAGACTGAAGATGTTGCTGATGATTGAAGATGAAGACTACATGATGTTGAAAAGCTTCCAATGATTTATAGATGTGTTACCCTGCTGATGTTGATGATGTACCCTATCTCTACTCTTGTTGTTGTTGATGTTGCTGTAGAATACCCTTCTCGTTAAGGGGGAGTGTTGAAATATTGTAACTTCGAAGAATATTCTATATGTATCTTTTTGTGGTCCTCGATGGTCCTACCGGGAGAACCACTTGTATTACATTGTACCCCGATGCTCCTAATCGGAAGATCTAATAAGAGTCATGAGGCAGTCCCCTCTAATTGTAAAGGTGGGTCATTAGCACCCCAGTGTGGTTACTTGAGACTACATGTGTAACTCGAGCCTACATGTCAAATGAGTTAACTTAAGTGAACGGATGAATATAAATAGAGGTGTAGTGCTCCTCATTAGTGACACACACTCTCACTTGTGTAGCACATTAGTGGAGAAGAGAAGTAGATGGAGAAGGAGGAGGATCAGGCTTTGATCTCCTTGCTGGTTTTATCTTTTATCTTTTTTGGGGCATCTATATTGAGGAAAAGTTTGCTGGGTTTTTCCCTTTAGGGTTTTCCCAGGATAATTCTTTGTGTTCCTTTTGTATGGTTGTGCTTGTCTATCTTTCAGTGATCCTGTTTATATGCTTTTGTTATGAAATAAAATACTAATGTCTTAGATAACCATATGGAAATTTAACAACTACAAATATTGATAGTAACAGAAATAAAGAAGAAAAATAAAAGTGTTGGGGATAGTTGCACCTAAGTTGGGATGCACCTGTAATTCATGAAAGATTCATGAAAAGATGGAGGAAGACATCTCCAAAATGGTACTCAACTAAGTAACAACATCAATTCATGATATAATTATATCATGAAATATATTACATTCATTTTAAACAATTTTTTCACATGGATAATGGACACATTAGTCCATTGGTCATAATCTATATGATCGCTCTCTAGCTAATGGTTTTTGGAATTTTATCTTCAAATCATTATCAGAATATCAATAACAGATCTAATTATTTTATTTGTATCTGCAATTTGTTAACCCTCTGGTTCTTATTGATGTAACAACTAGTGTGTTGGTTATGTACTGTTTTTATTGGGAAGTGCTCCCAATTGTTTTTCTTTCAGTATTTCCAAATTTTTAAAAAAATTAACCTCTCACTAAATTCCTATGTAGAAAACATTGGGAATGATTTAGTCAATATTCCCATGCTAGGACATGTTCCATATGGTTTTGTAAATGTATCCCTAGTTACTAATCTTTTTTTTTTCTATCTCACGGCTTTAGCTAAATCATTTTTCTAAAAAGAATTCTGTAAATTTCTAGCACTGTCAGGTGAAGGGATTTAATTTTAGAAAATAAAAATGCTTTATTGTGTAGCTTCAAATATTATTAACATCTAATAAAAATGTGTATATTGTTGGTTGTAGTAGCTTGATTGTAACTTTTGGGTCATTCCATTTAAATCTATTGTGTCCCGTGTTTAAATTATAGTATTCTTTTTCTATATTACATATCCTATTGCATACTCCAATTCTTCTCAAAATAATTTGTCTCTAATTGGTCCAATTCAACTGTTGGTATGAGGGGTCGAGTGTTATTTATTTCCTGGTTATAATCCTTCACTTTTGGTTTTATAATGCATTGACTTATATAAACTAAAATTATGTAGCTAGAAATGTAGTTTTAATGCAGGGCAAGTGAACTATGGATTTATATTGTTTATGTGGGATTTATTGAGCACAAATCCAAAGAATGTTTGAACAAAGGATACTTGTTTTTGTTTTTGCAGCTATGATCTACTAGGTCTCGAAGGACTTGCTCAAGATTTATGCATATTTATTGGAAAAGATGGCGTCCCTAACTATAAATTTTTGGACCTACCAATCAATTCTATGTTGAAGATGCATGTAACGCCTGAGGTATGAAGATGCATTTCCAAAATATAGAATAAGCAGTGAAATACTCAAACTTAATTCACACTTAATTTTGATGTGCTTGTTATTTACACATTATTTAGAATTCATTACAATTTTGCTTCACTTTTGCTTATGCTTTTCAAGCTTATTAGCCGAATATGTGTTATTAGCTCATGGAAGATGCATAGCACAATCCAAGTTTTGTATGATTACTAAAAGAAAAGGTATCTCTTTCACTCTCTTTTTTAGTCTCATACTGTATAGGAATTGGAGAAAATGTATTTTCATATATTATTGGAAACAATGCTGATGGTGGTAGTTCAGTAGTTGAAAAAAAAGATGAGAAATCAAAGAAAATTTCAAATTTAAATCTTGATAGTCCATTCGATGTTTATGGTTTCAGATCTTAAAATTTTCGAGTGGAAGTGTTCTTTAATTTCGTCATGTTTGTGTGTAGTGCATATTAACTCATTAGGAAATTGTGATTGTTGTTGATTCAAATGATGGCTAGGGTGTGGAAATCTCTTGTTATAAAACTCACTGTTGTGCACCTGTTGTGGTAAGGAGTGGGTATGGAAATGGTATGGACCTTCCTTATATGGTGATGATAAAACATATTGGTGTGGTTTAGAACACTTATAAGTTATGGACTCTATACCTTGGTGATACCTTGAGAGAGAATATAATAGTTTGACCACGAGTTTGACACCTTCATCTTCTTGACCCCTCTTGTTGTCTCTTGATCTTATGTTGACCCACAACGTAGTCTGAGCCTGGAACCCCAATGCTCCAAAATGGCTGAAAAACACAAACACGCCTAAAAACCCTAGCTTCTCTCTCTTGTGCGGTGCTCCTCAAAGCTCGTGAAAACCCTATGCTCCCGTGATGCTCCCACAATGTAGTCTGAGCCTAGAACCCCAATGCTCCAACACGGCTGAAAACCCCCAATATAATGTATTGGTTTTTTTTAATAATTAAACCCCAATATGAATGAATGTGATATAGTATTGGTCCGTCAGCAACGCCCCCATGGTTGACTCTTGATCTTATGTTGACCCTTGATTAGTCCTTATGCTAGGGCTCCCCCACTCGCGATGTGCTCATGCTGCTTCTTCACACCTCACTCATGCTTCTTCTCCACCCCATTTTATAATAAAATCCCAACATTTTTTTTAAACCCATTAAAAACCCCTAGACCCTTAATATGACCCCAATATAATATTTTTTTTATAATGATTAAGCCCCCAATATGAACAGACGTGATATGGTATTGGTCGGTCAGCGACACACCCGTGGTTTCATACTTGAGTGGACTATTATCTCTGTTGCATTGTTTGAGTGTGCTAAGTTGTAAGAAATCCATGGGATTTGTATGGGCTACAAATAGAGAGTGGTTTGTGCATGTTTTGTGTGTGAAATGTCATCATTACTTGATATTTTATGGACTGTTGTTTCTGGGTTTGTTGCTCTAGTAATTGGGGTTTCCTTACGGTTCACTTTAAGCATAAACAAACACTCATACAGTGAAACATAGATATTAGTCCACTTAAACCTGCTTAAACCATGGGGTTTTTTTTAACAGAAGGAACATTGTTCGCTAAAAATTGAAGCAGATGCATGGTGTAACAACTATTGATCAAATTTGATGCTACTGAAACCTACATTTTTACCCTTCAATCACTTCATTGTTGTGGTACCATCCTCCTAAAAACCTTGGGGGAATCCGACTATATATGACAAGAGGGTTTAATTTGGTATGTCGTGACTACGCAGTGCATTTCTCGTCAGGATGCAAAACAACCTGAAAACCCCATGCTCCCCCCATCAAGCTACAAAACCGTGGAAAAATCCCATGCTACAAACTAAGCTTTGGGTTGTGTGTGGAATGTCATCATTACTTGATATTTTATGGACTGTTGTTTCTTGGTATGTTGCTCCAGTAATTAGGGATTCCTTACTTGTCAACTAGGTAACTGAATTTATTCTCTCTCAGGTATGTCCTTTGTTCCTGTAGTGACTCGTCTCTTAATAGACAATATCTGATCTAAAAAAATATTATTGAGTATAAGGAAGGTTTCAACCACGTTTCAACTCTCCTAGTGGGTTATATTATTTGTTTTCTGTGTACTTTGAGTTAGACACGAGTTATATTTACTACTGATGTTATTTATTGTCTTTTATGCTTTTGGATGTAACTAGACAAGAGTGAGAAAAGATAAGTTTAAAGCCTAATTTTCATCTCTTTCAACTTTTATACTCTCGAATGTGGACCTTTGGGAGTGTTAAAGTTGAAAGAGATGAACACTATGCGTTCAGACTTCTGTGGATTGATATCGTTGTTGCACTATTTGGGTGTGCTAAGCTGAGTATAAGGAAGGTTTCAACTCTCATAGTCGGTTATCTTATTTGTTATCTTTGTATTTTGAGTTATATTTACTACTATTGTTATTTATTGTCTTTGTATGATTTTCAACTTTAACACAGGGACCTTAGGGAGTGTTAAAGTTGAAAGAGATGAAAAGTATGCTTTAAACTTATCTTGTCTAGTTAAAATGATACTATTTTGTCATCCTTTGTCATGGTTTATGTCTATTTGAGATGGTTTGTCCTGTTTTATGTTCTTCTTCTTATCAGATATCTACTGCTAAGTTAAATATCAAAATCTGGTTGGCAGCTTCCAAAAGTTACAGTTGCTTTGATGCCTATTTAATGATTTTAGTTGCAGTTGCAGTTTCCAAGCTAACTAATTTTTATGGATTTCACTTCTCTTCCTTGTATAAGTTGTTTGTTTGGTTCTAATTTCTATAACTAATTACTCTTATACAGTAATGCCAAAAATATATAAAACAATGTACCTTGAGAGAGAGAAAAGATTATTGGTCTTCTTGGTCCTATAAAGGAGTTGATTATCCACCTTATATAGTTCAACTTGACCTTGTGGGTTTGTGGTTTGTTTTGTTGAGCCCCCCTTGGTTGACTCATGAGCCTTTATCTTATTTGGTCCATAGGTTATGTTATTAATGTTTTGATACCCTATCTTAAGGAGTATCTAGATTATAAATTAAATTTTTAATTTAACATGAGAGACAGATCCAATTCGCGGTCTGCTGCTTCAGTGTGATTGAGATCTCTCCCTCTGCGTGATATTTGTCGTTTCTCCATGTGATCTCTTGTTGCACCACCTGTGTGACTGAACTTTCCTTGTTACATTTTCCATGTGGTCACTTTGCACCAGCGTGACCATGATTATGTTGGATTGTGGGTCCTTCCCCAGCATGACCGTGGCTTGTTTCTTGAGTGGACTGTGGGTTCTTTCATAGGATAACTGTGATTATATTTCTTAGTGGACTCTGGATCCTTCACTATTGAGACAGTGGCTTGTTTCTTGGGTGGAATGTGGGTTATTCCACAGTGCAACCATGAGTGTGTTTCTTGGTGGACTCTAGGTCCTTCACCAGCATGACCATGATTTGTTTCTTGGCACTTTCTTGGTGGACTGTGGGTCCTTCACCAGCATGAGCGTTATTTTTCTTCTTGAGTGGACTATGGGTCCTTTCCCACCATGACCGTGACTTGTTTTCTTGGTGGACTATTGGTCCTTCTCCATCATGACTGTGATCTATTTTCTAGGGTGGAGTGTGGATCCTTCACCATCGTGACCATGATTTGTTTCTTGGTGGAATGTTGGGCAATAGGGCAGACCCGGGTTTTATACCTTTAACTTCGCACCAACAAAAGACCCACAGTGTTTCCCCTTTCGGCAACAACCTGCGAACAGGTTGCAGTCTCACCCGAAACAGCTATGGGGTGCCGCAGAACCAGGTTTCTGCAAGCAGAAGAGGGATATTACTGTACCTTTAGCTTTTAACAGATTATAAATATAAATCACAGAGCTTAACATTCACTTATTTAGCTTCGCGGTTAGATAAACAAACAGTGCCTTGCACAACCCTTTACTGGGAATTCATGGCAAAGTTATTAACTAGCAGTGATCTTTACTTATCAGATATATAGATATTAATGCATGGAAGAACATAACAAAAACAGCACACAGAACCACGACACAAGATATAACGTGGTTCACCCCCAAGTGTAGGGGTTACGTCCACAGAACTGTGTTTTATTCAACTTTCTACAAAAACCATTGTTCTGATCTGCGCACTCAGTTGCATATCCCTTCAAGTCCTCAAAGCCGCGCACACAGCTGGAGGCCTCTGCGCACACAGCTACAGAGGTCGTCCACGCACACAGCTGGGACTTAACCTTTCCTTACAAAATAGCCTTAGCTTCGCATCAATTCCTCTTACACAAAAATCCTAACCTCACTTCTTTACAAGAGTGCATATTTATACAACACACATATTACAAAACCATGGACTTAAACCATGGGCACCCCGAACCCTAAACCCTGGATTTAAACCATGGGTTTATTACAAAATAAGGTTTTTACTCAACCCCGACACCCCTAAGACTGTTTTGAGTCAAGACTCCGCTTACAATCTCCCGTAACTCCACGGAGTTACCCATCCTAAGGACTGATAGGGTGCGCACCCCAACAGGCCCCTAAGACTCACTAGTGGCCCGTCCCGGGACACTCAGCTGCTTTTCTGGTGGTAGAATTTTGTTGGCGAAGCCTGGTGCGCTGCTTGCTGAAGCCATACATGCGGTTGCTAGCTGCTTGTTCCTTTCCTTCGTGAAATGCTGGGTAAGGCCTTCTGGATCTTTCGGCGACCCCATCCTTCGATCTTCTTGTCGAACATTTGACCATCCACAACTTAGGGTCCCCGAAATTGTGTGTCAAGGTGCATAAGACAAACAACCGCCGTGGTTCTGTCAAACCAGGAGGATACATCTTGGGATGTTTCATATTTTTTCTGTGAAGACCGGTGCTGTTATTTGTGTGGCATAGAGCGCACTTCTGCCTTTCTTCCATCCCCTTAGAGTGAACTTCTACCTTTCTTTGTGCCTTGGTCGAGCATGGCTGCCCAAGTGGATTACTCATAAGGTTCAGCAAGCCTCTCTCCCTGATCACTCGTAATAACTTCTAGACTTTACGGTCATTCGACATAGTGCTAACTGAAGAAACTCCAAGACATGCACAGTGCATGAGTCGCATGCCGATGTAGCTTCTTATAGAATCCCGAAACAGAATCTGTCATCATGGTGTATTAATGACGCCGAATCTGATGAAGTGTCGGGAATCCTGTCCACACGATGCCAAATTTTTCCAAGATCTCATTATTGCAAGCAGTGAGGGCAGGTCGCGTGCCGGCGCCACCAAGTATAGTTTGTCCCATTCGTCACATTTTAAGCAGAGACACACTTGTAATATCCGACATAACTACTAGCTTCAGCTTCGCCTGGACAAGAACCTTCGACACAATATTAACCTGTGAACTTTGACAGTCTTCCACACTTCGTAGTTTTGAGGACAGCTTCATTATAGTCTAGCACCCAATTTCAACTGTTCTTGGTACTTAGACTATCCTTCCTAGGGTTACTTCTGATTAGGAGGTCCTGGCCTATCCCTATACTTCTTTAAACGACTGCCATTTATCATAGAAGAAAAAATTTCTCCATTCAATTTAGCTAACTGGACTGCTCCTCCATCAGTAACTTTATGCACTATGTATGGTCCTTTATAATGTGTCTTGAACTTACCTAGGAATTTCATGAATTTTCTGTCATATAAGAGCACAAGATCACCCTACTGGAACTACTTCTTCTTGATATGTCTATCATGCCATGCTTTTTCTCGAGCTTTCTGCACTTGCTGCTGGAACCCTGCAATAAATCTGTCCTCTTCAAGTTCTAGTATCTTTGTCAGCGGTTCTGTTATTATTGTTGGGTCATCCATCTCTGTGAAAGCAGATATCCTAAGGCTAGGAACAATGTATTCCATGGGCATGACTGCTTCTTGCCCATAGACCAACCTAAAAGGTGTATGGCCTGTCAATTTCTTGCAGGTAGTCCTATAATCCCATAGTACTGCTGGAATTCTAATATCCCAGTCATTTATGTTAACATTGCAAACCTTCGTCAAAGCCTGTTCAAGGATCTTGTTAAAAGCTTCGACAGTCCCATTTGCTTGTGGATGATAGGCAGTACTCGTCTGATGATATACCTGAAATTCTTCAGTCAATACTTCAATAGTCTTATTTAGAAAATGTGAGCCCTGATCACTCATAAGGACTCTAGGGCACCCAAATATGGTCAAGATGTTATCAAAGATGAACTTTGTAGCTGTAGCAGTGCTACAATTCTTGACTGGTTGAGCTTCGGCCCATCGGGTGAGGTAATCAGTTGCTGTAATAATGTATCTTGCTCCTGACTTCTTCGCGGGGGGGTTGATAGGTCCAACAAAATCAATGGCCCATAAATCAAAGGGTTGTAAAGTTACTTGCGGAACCAGAGGCATCTCATCCCTCCTGGATGGTTTTCCCATCTATTGACAGATGTCGCAGCTGTGGCAATATTCTCTTGCATCCTTGTGAATTGTGGGCCACCACAATCCGGCTGTCAGAATCTTCTATGCTGTAGCTTTTCCTGCGTAGTGACCTCCTGCTGCCCCAGAGTGTGCCTCAGCCAAAATTAATGGCTTCTCATGTTTTAGGACACATCTGCGCAGTATTTCATCTGGTCCCATCTTATATAATTGTCCTGCTATTAAGGTAAAGTCAGCTGCTCGAACCACTAGCTGCTTCTTCTGCTGTGTTGTCATCTCGACGGGTGAAAAACCTGTAGACAAATACTGAACAATATCTTGAAAGTATTCATCAACCATCTGGATGGCAAACAACTGGGCGTCAGGAAGACCTCCGTCCAGGCTGATAGGTTCTTCTCCCGACTCGAGCCTCGACAAGTGGTTAGGACCTAGATTCACTCTTCCTGGTTTGACTATGATCTCGAAGTCATATTCCTGAAACAGAAGCAGCCATCTGCATATCCTTCCACCTAGCATAGGCTTTTTAACCAAATACTTCAAAGCAGAGTGGTCAGTAAACATCTTAAAATGAGAGCCTAACAGATAATGTCGAAACTTCTGCAATGCATACACCATAGCTAGACCTTCTCGTTCTGTCGTAGTATAATTTTTCTCTGCTGTAGATAATTTCCTACTTGCAAAAAAATTGGGTGATCGATATTACCTTCACCTGACTGGGCCAATACTATACCCAGAGCAATGGAGGATGCATCGACATGCACATGGAATTCCTTATTCCAGTCAGGGAATACTAAGATGGGAGCAGTTACCATCTTTTCCTTCAGAATATCCAAGCTTGCTTGACACTCAGGTGTCCACTCGAACTTAATATCTTTCTTCAACTGCTTTTCCATCGGAGCAGTAATCTGAGCATACCCTTTAATAAATTTCCTGTAATATCCAGTATGACCAAGTGTAGTGCGAAGTTGTCTAACAAATGTTGGAGGTGGCAGGTTCACAATAATAGCTATCTTCGCTGGATCCATCATCAAGCCTTGTTTACATACAATGTGACCTAGAAGAATCCCAAAGGGTGCACAAAAGATACACTCTTTCAAGTTCAAGGAAATCTGGTGCTGTCTACATTTATGCAGCATAAGTCTTAAACTAGTTATATGGTCTTTTAGTAGCCCAAAGATAGTCCAATCATCAAAGTAAACTTCTAAGAATCTATGTATATATTCTTTAAAAGCAGAGATGACTACTCTAGAAAATATAGCAGGTGCATTCTTCAATCCAAAGGGCATAACTATATACTGAAAGGATCCCATTTCTGTAGCAATGGTTGTCTTATGACGATCCTCTGGGGCAATTCAGATCTGATGGTAACCTGAAAAGCCATCAATAAAAGAGTGCACTTCTTGACCCCCGACATTGGCTAACACTTCATCTATGAAAGGTGTGGGGAAGGGATCATGTAGACAAGCATCAGTCAGCTTCCTCAAATCAACACAGATTCGGATTTCACCTTTAGTCTTCTTCTCTTGCACGACCATAGGACTGACCCACTCAGATTCCTCAACGGGCTCAATAATTCCTGCAGCAAGCATCTTATCCAGCTCCATCCTAACTTTTTCCTTGTACTTAGGGTTTAACTTATAAGGATGCTGTTTAACAGGCTTCGCATCAGGTTTCAAGGGGATCTTTATGACTCTTATATCACCCAGGATACCTTTCATCTCTAAAAACTTTGTTGGAAATAGGACTTGATATTCATGGAGAAGTTGGGTCACTTTGCTTACCATTTCGTCGTCCCAATAATCTCCAATGGTAGCATGCTTGGGCTGTTCTTCTGAGCCAATGTTTACGATCCGCGTCTTCAGGGGCTATGTCACCTTAGGAACTTCGACTACTGGTCCATGAACTTTGCAGTGGCCTCTGACTCCAGAATATCAATGTTGCGCGGATCGTCATCCTCGTCAATTGCGAGGTTATAACATTCAACTGCATTGGCTTATTGTGCCTTCCAATCCGATTGGTATTCTGCTATCTCTTGATCATCAAACACCTTAGTATGGATCAATATAATAGCTGCGTCTAGAGCAGGGCAAACCTCATTAGTAGAAAATGTCAATACAAAACTGTCAATAAGAGTATCCCAACTTACAGTACCCCGGCGAAGCTCGACCTCTGCATACCAATTCTTTGCAACAGGATCCAAGGTATGCACAAACCTATGCACCCACTCTGTACGAGGTACATGCTTCCAGGATTCGTAACATTGCTCCAAATGCCTTTGAGGGTTAGTCTTACCATTAAATCTGCTCCAGACCTCCTGTGGTCAATCCGTGAATCTGAGGCGAAGGGCCTGTTGGCAAACTTCCCAACAGTGAATGTACTATTTGTGACCATTCCACCATCTGGCTGCTGTGGCTCTGAATGCTGAATCCAAAATCTCCATTTTCTGTGAGTCTGGTATCTGGGCTGAGAATTTCTCAATAAACTCTTTTGGGTCTGTTGAACCATCAAAAACAGGTAAGGGTCTTGTATGCGAGCCAAGCCATCTAAGAGACTTGGTAATTCTTGCACAACAATGTCCATGTAGCTCATGCAATCTGTTCTGCCAATTCTCTAGACCATCATCTGAATCCGTCATACAGGAGCTGTCACATTGCCAATCCATAATAACTTCGGCATTAGGATCAACATAATCTTCTTCCTTTGCTGTGATATTGTAGATATGGTCCAACACATCCTGATCTTCATCTCAGAGGGGTTCTGTGTACCTTTCCCCTTGGGAAGGATCCAATGGGACTATGACTCTCAAGTCTTTCCCTTCGAAAGTCATCTGTCTCTTCTTAAGGTTAATAACTGCAGCATTTGCCATTGCCCACTCAATACCGAACAAGGCTGGATAGGGATTGTTGTCGTCAATGATCTCAATAACTTCGAAGTCTGCTACAGTATAGACGCCATCAATATCTACTGGGACATTAGGGAATCGTCCTAGGGGCACAATCTTCTGCTGATTGGCTAATCTCAACTATATAGGTGACCAGTCAAGGGTAGGTTTTCCCATTTGTTCCCAAGTTTGCTTGGTTAAGACATTTACCTCTGATCCTAGGTCCAAGATAACATCAGTCATATCATACTCTCCTATCTGGGCGTTTAATCTCATTTCCTTGCCAGTTCTCCTGACTCTATTAACAGGTTTTTCCTGACCAGAACTTTGCTGAGGTTCGCAGGAAGCAATAACTTTCTGCAACTCACTTAAAGCATTCTGATTTCTTAAGAGTTTCAGACAACTCTGTAAAAAGGAGGACAATGTACTTACTTTATCCATCGAAGCGTCTTGCGGCTGCGACTGCTGCTGATGTGGCTGCGCAGGTGCTACTGATGTACTAGAATCTAAAAACGCTTTCTTGGCTTCCATGAACGTCTCTTTCTCTTTTTCCATATCAAAGGTGGGGACTTTCATGGGGGTCTTACGAACCCAAGCCTCATCAGGCCGTTTCTCAGCAGGCTGTATATGCGTCGTAGCTCCACTTCTGGTAACAACATTAATGGCTGGGGCAGGTCTTTGCTCAACGGAAATCATCTGAAGATTCTGAGTAGGGGCACTATTTCGTTCCTGAATCTTAGCTATCAACTGCGGGAACTGCTCGATCACATGATCTACTGCCTGGCAATAATGACATGTCGTGGTGGGGTTCCAACAGTCGTGAGCCAGATGTTCGGCCTGGTTACAGTTATAACACACCACCTGACCGCGTCCTCTGCCAGCCATACTACCACGACCATGGCCTCCAAAAGCACCTCTACCTGATGTACCACCGCGGTAGCCATAACCATCATTACTCTGTCCCTCATTTTGTACCCAATAGGCATCGTAGGTGTGTTCTCTCATGAGGTCATAACTGCGACACTCATCTTCATTATGTCCTACGGACTTACAGAATTTGCAGTAAGGGTTCTTGGGGACTTGCACATACCTCTGTAGCAGATAGCAATTCTCAGGTCGATGCTGGCCAGTTGTCCGACAGATCTCGCAATATAGAACAGTAGGGTTGAATGGGTTTGGCGCACCAGTATTCAGGTAATTCCTTACCACAGGGCACTGTTCCTTGTCGTGACCTTTTGTCCGACATTGGGTGCACCAGACCTCTTCGCGACCGGTTTTTCCTTTCTTCATATCGTGAAGCTCCAGGGCCATCGCTGCCAACTGCGCTTGATTTGAGCGATACCAGAGTTATCTTTGACAAGAGTGGTTTCAAGCTTCATCTCGATTTCCAGAGCCTCCTGCTGGTCAGCAACCTTCTGTTGCATGAGTGGAGTTCTGATATGCAGTAGCAACGCTGCAATAAACCATTCCTTATGCTGCGTAGGTCCAATGGTAAAACTGACTTGGTCTAGCAGAACTTTGAACCTCTTATCAAAGTCCCACACTGATTCACCACGCTTCTGCTGAATCTCTTTCAACTCCGTGATACACTGCGACTCTGATTTCGGCTTCTTAAATTCCTTTATCATTGATGCTTTTATATCAGGCAATGCATGGTTTTGAGTGCTGGAGAACTGCATGAACTAGGTCAGAGCACGGTCTCTGAAAGAAGTAACCAGCTGCGCTCTTTTTGTATCTTGATCCGTAATGGACTTAGCAATCCACACTGCTTCACATAAAAACCAGAACTGTTCTGGATCCTCTGATCCAGTTCCTTTGAAAATAGGTAGCTTAATGTCATCATGCATGTGGGCCATAGTGGATCTAGGGGGGGATGGAGGGGGACTGGAAGTAGGCGGGGGGGAACTTACTGGGGTAGACTGACCTACGACAGGAATACTCGGGCTAGGGTGACTTTCAGACTGCGACGGGTTCTCAGGGATAACAGGTCTTCACTGTGGGGTTACCGGAGGGTTTCCAACAGAAGGGGTTTCTTTGGGTTCTGAATCTGTGGGATTTACAGGGGGATACTCGGTATGCTAACCCTGGGAATAGGATCCAAAATCTCTCTTGTACCTTTTTCCACTTCGCAGCAAACCACTTTGCTTGTCGAAGGTATTTTCACTTGCAAACACAGGTTAGTAATACTAACTCTAACAATTTGATTCAATTAGCAATATACCTTTTTCAGCCCATAGCATTTTAATTCTCAAACTAAATGAATTCAAAAACTTACCCCTTGGTCCTTTGAAAAACTGTCGCTCAGCTTTACTAAAAGGAGATACTCGTGTCGATGGCGAACTCCGTCACGAATGCTTCAAGGGTTCGCGTTGTCCAGAAATCAACAGCGCGGGATATCTCGTTGTTCACCCTTTTTAGTATATTAATTCTCATGGGGGTCCATGCAGGAAACTGACGTTCTTGGAAGTTCGTTCTTCTCTCTATTAACCTAGATAACCACTGGTGCAACTCTATGTGGATACTACCAAAGAAAATTTCATAAACATCACAAAAAACATACCTTTGTAAAAAGTCGTTTGCACTACGACGCGGATCTTTGTTCTCTTGCTCAGCGAATTTCAGATAAGTCTCATCAAGCCAATCACCGATTTCCTTCATGGAGGGTCTCCAGAACATAGCCCTCGAGGTACGACGTAAACCCCTCTTGAGCAGATACTGAGTTCAACCGGCAACGAAACCAATTTGTTGGGCAATAGGGCAGACCCGGGTTTTATACCTTTAACTTCGCACCAACAAAAGACCCACAGTGTTGACCCTTTCGGCAACAACATGCGAACAGGTTGCAGTCTCACCCGAAACAACTATGGGGTGCCGTAGAACCAGGTTTCTACAAGCAGAAGAGGGATATTACTGCACCTTTAGCTTTTAACAGATTATAAATATAAATCACAGAGCTTAACATTCACTTATTTAGCTTCGCGGTTAGATAAACAAACAGTGCCTTGCACAACCCTTTACTGGGAATTCACGGCGAAGTTATTAACTAGCAGTGATCTTTACTTATCAGATATATAGATATTAATGCATGGAAGAACATAACAAAAACAACACACAGAACCACGACACAAGATATAACGTGGTTCACCCCCAGTGTAGGGGTTACGTCCACAGAACTGTGTTTTATTCAACTTTCTACAAAAACCACAATTCTGATCTGTGCACTCAGCTGCAGATCCCTTCAAGTCCTCAAAGTCACGCACACAGCTGCAGGCCTCTGCGCACACAGTTGCAGAGGTCGTCCACGCACACAGCTGGGACTTAACCTTTCCTTACAAAATAGCCTTAGCTTCCCATCAATTCCTCTTACACAAAAAGCCTAACCTCACTTCTTTACAAGAGTGCATATTTATACAGCGCACATATTACAAAACCATGGACTTAAACCATGGGCACCCCGAACCCTAAACCCTGGATTTAAACCATGGGTTTATTACAAAATAAGGTTTTTACTCAACCCTGACACCCCTAAGACTGTTTTGAGTCAAGACTCTGCTTACAATCTCCTGTAACTCCGCAGAGTTACCCATCCTAAGGACCATTAGGGTGCGTGCCCCAACATGGACTGTGGATCCTTCACCAGCATGACTGTGATCTTTTTTCTTGAGTGGACTGTGGGTCCTTCCCCAGCGTGACCGTGCTCTGTTTTCTTGGTGGACTGTGTGTCCTTCTCCAACATGATCATGATCTGTTTTCTCAGGTGGACTGTGGGTCCTTCCTTAGCGTGACCATGAGCCTATTTTCTTATGTAGACTATGGGGTCTTCCCCAACGTGACAGTGAGTTTCACTTTATGGGTGGACTATTTTTTTTCAAGCATGACTGTACAAAGTATGGTTGTGTGTCTCTGCAGTATGTATCTGCATCCTTACCCAACATGACTATGTGTCCTTTGTTAGCATGAATGTACTGGGTATGAATGTGTTTGTTGACTAAGGATTCTAGGTCAGTATGTGGTTAGTATTCTCTTTCTTTAACCCTCTTAGGATCTCTCTTAAGGTAAATAAATTGTTTGTCTAGATTGACTTGTCCCTTCGGTGACAAGATCAAATCTGAAAAATCTGAGTATATGGTTGATTCAAATATTGGTTATCATTATTTTCTGTTGATATCTACTGTACATTGTTTTATCATGTTGTTATTGTACATGGCATTTGATTACTCTCGAGGACCAACTTTAACGCAGTGAATAATGGAGTGTTAAGTTGAAAGAGATGGAAATTATGTTTGTTTATTACAGTTCAAATTTTATTAGAGCAGTACTGTTCTGAATCGGATTTTATATGTTCATGCATTAAATTTTACTACTTAAATAAAAAACTCCTCTAACCCTTAAACTTCAACATCAAGTACTTTGGAGACATGTACATGGCATATTCCATGCTTGGTTTTTACGGTTTTTGTTATTTGGATTTCCTTTTTATCCTTGTTTGGTTTATTGAAAAGTATTAGTTTTCTTGAAAAGTATAGGAAGCTTACTTTGTAATTTTCTCTTTTCCTTTGATGACACATCTAATTCTCATGTCCCCGATCTAAAAATTAGTGCTATTCTTCCTATTATGTCAGATATTAGTTGTTTTCCATATGGTACTTATGTAGGTTTTGAGCTGTAGTTACCAGAACACAAATAAGATATGGAAGAGAATACGTATTCCAGTTTTTTGATTTCTTTTTGGATATGATACATCTGGATATGAAATATATAATAGTACATATAAAAATATTGATATATATCTAAATATTTAAGAAATTAGTCTCATATATCTGTATATTTATCACATATTTATACATGGATGACCCTACAATATTTGCATGGGAGCTAAAGAACGAGCCTCGTTGTCAAAGTGATCCTTCTGGGAGGACCATCCAGGTCAGTTACCACCTTTTTCTTTGAATCAAAACTAGAAAATGTAAAACAAATGTAACCAGATATTCAAACAAGGATGTTGTGTTTAAGGTCTTGTTTCTATTGTTGAACAACACAGTTATCAGATCTTATATATTGATAGTTTGCTAAGGTTATGTTTATAATTATGCTTTCTAGTACTTAATTATTATGGTAATGATTGTGTGTGAGCATTATGAGTAAATATGGTAGTTCTCTGGTTGTGATGATCAAACATGGATGGATTGAGGAGATGACTATCCATGTGAGATCCATTGATGGAAACCATCTTCTGGAGGATATTTTGGAACACGTTTGGAAGGATTTTATGGAGAATACAAAACCAAGATCAATCCAGGCTTCTTTGTGGGGACATATATCATCACCAATAACCAAATCAAAGGAATTGATTTTGTAACTGTTCCTTCCTATCCTGACATTTGGTAAGTCTCTATCTTTTTAACCCATATTTATACTGTATTGGAGTGAATAAAAGTTTGAGAATGATATGTTTTTACAAAGTTAGATCTTTTTTATAGACTTTTAAGTATTGTTAAATGCTAATATATAATATTAGTAATTGTACATAATAAATAGTAAATTGTAATTGAGCAACTACTACTATTCTATTTTTTGAATTTTAAAATTTGAAGTTAAAACTTTAGAGTCTTATTTCAAACTTGAAATTCACCTTTATGTAATGCATGTCTATCTTATTTTATACATTGATTTATATGTGGTATTAGGATATAGCTATACTCTTGTGCTTGCATCCCTGTTTTTGGGGATCATGTTGCATACTCACTGCACTCTTACTCAACGTAGCGCTATTGTCACGGATCCATGCAACCTTGGAGTTGATGTTTAAACTTTGCATACCTATGAAAGAATGCATATTTAGTTATTATATACCATATCTGGATGGTCAAAAGTGGAATCTGGGTGCTACTCTATATAGCTTGTCCCGAAAGCTAAGCTTGAAGGTTAAGACCCTGAACATAATTTTGATGTAGGGTGAACATGTGCATCATAAAATATTTGGAAGCTTTAATACATGATATCTCATGCTATTTACAAATTTACAACATCCAATAGGCCAAACAATAGTGCAAGTGACTTCAATGTTTTGATTGCAAAGATTCTACAATTATCCTTCATTTGTTAGGAGATATTTTATACTAGAGAAACAATGAAGCATAAAAGAGAATAAGATTTAGGTCTTCATTTACAAAAACAACATCATGTGAATTTAAATCATCAATGGAGAAGTCATCATTATGACTGTATTTTTCTTATTTTTTATGAGTTTACTATTTCTTCTCCAACTCTCCTAATCATTTATGATCTTTAGTGACACCTTTTTTAGACATATATTTTGAAATTTTAAAAACTTCTTAGCCTCTTTAAGAAGGGTTTGGTTATGGTTTCACAGTTTGCACATCTTTCTTCATCCTTTTCGCTTTTTTTATTAGGACAAATTCTAATTCTTTCCAAAGATATTTCAACACTTTTATAAGAAATATTGTTTTAAATTCTGAGTATAGAGCATTTCACATTTGTTTTTTGTTAAGAGTGGTCCACCATGTCCACACTTTATGTGTTAAATTCCTGTATTTTTCTCCTTCCAGGAAAATCAAATGTAGTATAATGGGACCTACACGAATATTAAAATTCTTCCACACTAGTCTATTCATTTCTCTTGTAAATATAGGATATATCTGTGTTATTTGAAAAGTACATAAGACAATTATTGAAAGTTAATGTAAATAGACATGACTTACTTTTTTATTAATCAGAAGTTGAAACTATGTAATCATATAGTACTGGATTTCCTTCATAATGCTTCAAATCCTGCATCAATCTGATCTTTGAGCTAATATATACAAAGTATTTATCACATGTTAGAGTTACCAGCAAAAAATGGCCATTTCAGTATCTCAAGCTTGAAACCTCTATTCTCTCTGACCATTGATCTAAAACAATACAGATTTTGATTGAATATTCTTACGTTGGGTGTCCCCTAGACACCTTTTGAATCACCTGATTTGGATATAGCAATCAAAGGTTATTTATAATTTAAGATGTATGTATTTATTATTTTTCTTTGGGATTGGAGTAGTGGCAAGACTTGTACTACTTGTAGCTTGGTGCATTCCCCAGTAAATATCCTAAAATTCAAATATATATAGCTTGAGATGTCTTTTTCCAAAATAATCTATCAGTAGCGATTTTGGATCAACAAAAAGTGTAAATTATAGTGACTTACTATTTTCAACCAACTTGTACAAATTATTGTCCTAGAATATCATGCCAAATCCCTTAGAAAACTAGCTTGTGACAACCTAAAATATCTTCTTCCCAATGTATCAAGATGTACTAAATATGGTCCTTTGCCATAAAATCTATGCACAATTCATGTTGGATTNTTATTTGGTCAATTTTGGCCTATTTACCCACTATCCTAAGTTTAATTGACTTACTTGGCATCAGATGAGCACACTATGACATCAACATGAGCACACCCACGCCTTCCTTCAATTAAGGAGGCCAACTAAGCCTTCACCTTCAATCAGGGAGGTTAACTGGGCTTCCTCCTTCAATCATGGAGGCTAACTAGGCTTCCTCCTTCAATCGAGGATCAATTCTAGGGTGAACTGAGTGTCATAAGTGCACCTAATTGCTAACTGACTGTTTTTTCACCCAACAATCAGTTAAGCTAAGTTGTGAAGGAGCCTCCATATATTATTTGTTTATTTTTGGTCAATATTTATGAACTGGAGTCAACACTGGCACCCACTTCTGATGACAAGTGTCACTTCAGTTAACTCCATCGGAGCTACTTGGAGTTATGGATGCGCTACCTCCTTGATTTGGACATGCAGTTACATGTGATGAGTTACTTTCAGTTAGACTCAGCCATCTATTGCACTCCAATTTAGTTAGGACTTCGTGTGAGAGTCAGTTATGGGTCAGATCAGTGGTTAACTAAGTGTGTCGATTGTGGCTGACATTCAGTTAAGCTACACCCATCCATGCGATTCGAATGACCTCCTTGAGTATTCTAATTATATTGGCATTCATGCATTCTGCATGACATTGTATTGTACTATCATTCTATTATTGATTATACAAGGTTCAAAAACTCTTATTGCAGTACCGTTACACCATTTGATGTCTAATTTGTCTTGAATCACTTGTAAGACTGTGTTTAGTCCCTAGATTACTATGACAGAATTAATAATTCACAACAAACTACACATTTTGGAAATTCTTCAAGACTAGGGATCAAATGCTAAGCTTGTACCAACTTCAACTTTTAGAACTCCATATACTTTTTTTGAAAATTTAACCTATGAAATCTTCTCTTTCCAACAAGTCAATGCGGATTGAGAGGTGGCAGGAGTAGGTGGGGTTCTCTTTGGCCTTGACAAACATCTTGAATCAAGCTATTCTTAGGGATTGGGAATATCAATGAAAAATCAGGCAGGGTTACATGCTTTACTCTATAGTTAAGCTCACCTTCAATCTCTAAATTAATTTTTTTTCCAACAAGATCATTCCCTCCATAATATCCATATTTGGAAATGAACAACCCTCCATCTCATCCTCCAAACCAAGAGTGTTTCCATCAAACTCACCAATGTTCTTTATGAAGCAGACTATCTGGCACAAATGTCATGAACAACACCTTTACATGGCAATTGTAGTTCATATAACTCCTCATAAACATCAATAGTGCTACTTGCAACCTCCAGTGAATCATATCCATTAGGGGAATTAAGCACCCCATTGATATTGGTGTTACATGGACAGTTTGTAGTAGATTAATGAGACAATGCCCTTTTATACATGATTCCCCTAGGCCACCTCAACCTATCGTTCCCTACCCCTGACATAGATAAGACAAGATAAGATAATTTATTAATGTTTGCATTTGACCAAGTAATAAGTCAATGGGAATAGAGTGTGGGATTACTAGTACCTCGGGAAGTGTACAGCAGATTGTCATTAATGGCAGCAATAAGCAGAGGTGACATATGTGTAGGTCTATACAGTAGTGAGGAAACCCTCCTCTAGCAGAGTTATGTACAACAATACAACAATTCCCTACAACCCTCCTACAATTCTATACTAGAGTTTTTTCCTTCCTCAACATTCTTAGTACAGGCCACTCTCTAGGGGCATTATCTGGCCCAAAATGAGCAAGTTCATGGTCATTGATAGGGATGGTGGCTCCTCTTCAGACTTCCGTTTTTCTCTCCCTTTTCATTCCACTCATGACTTGGCGAATTCTATTGCTAAAGGAGGTTTTACAATTGAAATATTATTGACTGAATTCTTTATGGGTTTACTCTTATGTGGTCCACCCCTGTATCTATGCATTGGAAACATCCTTAGATATATTTGCGAGCTGATTCTTTGTAGAGTCCGAATGTGACAAATTTGAGACAACCAAAGACTCTTGTTTTATTTTATTTTTGGATGGATCCTGTAATAGATCCTCTGCTTGGTGCAAGTTGCTCTATTTAAACAGTTATGAGTTCTAAGCTAGAAAGTCTAAGACCCTCTGCAGCCGCTCAATAGAATCATTTAGCTCATATATAAATGGAAGAATTATGTTGTAGCCATCTCTGATTTTGCCAAGAAATATTATAGTTTGTCCATGATTTTTTCCTTTTGCATCATTTTAACTTTGACAAGTTCCCTGACATTACATCTAGCATAGATACAACCAAAGAATTCTGGACAATGTTTTTTTTCAAATTTTAACTGTTGGTCAAAGTGTGCACTAGTTATGTAGAGTTCTTAGCTTCATGTTCACCTTTGGTTTGCAGCTAAGGCCCTCTTTTTTTTATAGCAGAATCATAAGCCCCTCACAATTATTGTGCAAAATATTATTAAAATCAAGTACATGACCATATGAACCAAAAATATTTTCCTTCCTTTTGTCCCGTTGCAAAGAAATTCTTATTTGAGACTTATTTATGCTTTGGCAGAACACAAAGCATCCCCTGTCATTGATATAAATCTCACACGCTACACCCAACACCTTTGTTGTTGATGCTCCTCCTCAAGGTATCCCAATTTTCATGGAAAATGCACTGCTTTTCCAATTAAGGTACCATTTTTAAGGTAAATATTGTGAAGTCTTGAATACTTGTTTTATGGTATTGCCTATGTATTGTCTCCTTTGACATAGGTATTTTATTACCTTCTAGTATGTATTTAAAAGTTATCATCAAATAAGAACATTGAAAGCTTGCCTCTGCTTTGAAGATCATAGACTCCATGAGTTTTTCACCTCGCTGATACACTGCCCAACAATTTGCAATTTTTTTATGTATTCGAATATATTGTTACTTCTGATATTTTGAAAAGATTGCTATAAACATTGCTACTTGACTAAATAATTGTTAGTGTGCAATAATTTCTGGGTTTTTTTGGGCTATAGTTTACTCTTTGCCTATATCAGTTTTATTTTCATGTTGATGTGGTAATGTGATTATTTGATGTTGTTATTGCTTTAGATTAATGTGATTATTTGTGGTTATGTGTTTTGTTTTGTTTTAAGTTTTGCTGCTATTTCCCCATTTTTTCCCGATATTTTCAAAAAGTTTCTTCCAGATCCTTGCCTCATCAGAAGATATTTGCAACATTGTTTTTACTTCTTTTCATGTGCCCTTTATCTTTTTTACTGCTGTTTTATTTTTTAGAATATTCCTATCACTAAAAAAATGGGAATTAGCTTCTAGTCTGAATTTGAAGATTAGCACTTTGCAATCAGGATACTGGTATGTTTCTATTGATTCTGTTAATTTATGTTGTACTTCTCTGTTGACAATCAGGAAAATGCTCATCCATTACCAGTTATTCTTCAAAATCGGGCTCTTGGCCAAGGTCAAACTGAGATTCCAACATTGTCCCAACCTCATGCCCAAATCCAAGTGGAAAATTAGAAAGTTACAGTCAATCAACATGAAATTTATCAAACTAGACATTTTGCAGTCCATGTCACATCAATCTCCATTTCAAAATAACCAGCAAGCTTCTTTTCATTTGGGTCAGCCTCAGGTAAACCAAGTGCACCAGCATGGTGGTAACCTTGGATCACATTTGGAAGGGATCCAACATCTTAGCTAACTTTAGGAAAGAGCACAAAACCAATTATTCCCAGGCCTAATATTGGGGGGAGATACTTACTGCATGGATCACCCAGTTCCCCTGTAAGCTATGTTGGAAACAACGTTTATGGAGGAGTGCGAATTCAAATTCCATGAGCCATTGTCTCAAGGTGTCTTGAGATTCCTATGCTTTATATTCAAGAACAGAGAAATCGACCACAAGTAGGGTTCTGAAGGACAACTCATTTCTTGATGTAGAATTAACTTTTAAATATTGTAAAGCTCCCTCAGAAATAAATGGTATTCTACAATTGTTAATGCATCCCTTATATTATTGTCAAGAATTTTTCAATTTCTAAACAACTTATTTATCTCAATGGTCTCCTGGGGGCTTGTATAACCAACCCACAAGAGGATTAGTCGGCAATTGGGGGACTGCAACATTGAATCTAAATTTTGTACTAAGTGCATTGGCTCTAGTGACATACAAGAAGTGATATACCATCTCTTCATTAGACCATTAGATGTCACAAATCATAATGATATGTGGTTGAGTAATTGCATTATGGGTGAAGTAATGTGCATCCACAATATACATCGAAAGAAGCAAGCTGCATTATAGAATGCAGGTGGGGTGATAAGAGCGGTGTCATGTCAATATACTAGGTAGACATATAAAGGGGTATAGAAAATGTAAATGAAAAAATAGATACATACAATATATAGTGAAAATAGGGTTTTTTTTTTTAAATTTGGGAAGGCATATTGGGAGGGGGTTAAGAAAACGATTTTGGGAGGTATTTTCCAATATTTACTGAAATTAGGGGTATTGTTTCATATTCCATGAACGAACGTGCTATTCTATAGATTCATTGAGTGAATTCCCCATGCCATCGATCAAGGAACATTAATGTATTCCCAAACTATCGATGGCAAGAGAACCTGCCACCGATGATTGCAAGTCTTAAGGCACTCAAGTGACTCTAGATCCCAATTCCAGAATAAATTATTTGAATTCAATGGAATGGAATACAATGGAAGGAGGGAATTAAGGCATCCCCCATCAACCAACATGAGGTACACAACAAGGATGGATGACTTGGAATAACTCATACGAACAAGATGCACACGAACTAGTAACCATGTACATATCTCACACATACCAGATGCAAGTAGCATGCAAAGAGACCCTATGAATAATAACCAATGATGAAACTACTAACAAAGGAGAGGAAACCACCGATAGGGTATAATGGAATCCAAGACACAACATGGATCCTAATGTGTGAACAAATTTCTTTCTGTTGAACACAAGGGAAACCACTCAGTCAACGACCAATGATGGGATGTCATCTCCTGAATTCAAGGTCACCTACCAATGATGAAAGTAAGCCCAGGGTGCCAGTTAGGACCACAGATCTATGACGTATTGGGAATGGACAACATGCAGATTCAAGATAACTGAGGAATGGTCGACTCGGGCTAGACTTCCTTTGAACAAGATCAAGAGGTGAATGGAGACACTTAGGTAGCATAGACTCAAATGTGCAAGATGGGACAACTCTGTGACATAGGAGACATCAATAGAGGCTCTATGGGGACTAGAAGCTTAACCAATCGATGGAGAAAACTAAGAATAACAAGTACAACTCCTAGTTCATACTAGAAACCCAACCCATGATGATGGATTCATAAATTGTGCTTTGTTCGAAGGTGACATGACAACTGCCAACATAAGACAATATCATTTCACAATCATATTTTTATGTTTTTTTTTTTGGTATTTTTCATAGTGTAAATCTTGAAAAAGAATAAAATTTGCTTATAGTACAACAAAGAGGACAAGGGAGATTGTTCAGAGAACAAGGGCATATGTACGTGACCTACCAAAGGGAACCTGCGTATATACGTGACTCTCAACAATGTGACCCACTTATACAAAGAAAAGGGGGTATAGCAAGCTTAGGGCCAAACCAGTCCAAGGATCTGTCAATAGGTGACTATACTACCAAATGTGACACATAAACACAAAGAAACAGAGAGCAATTTAAGTAAAAATGCACCCAAATAACCCCAACAAAAGGATACTTCCCCAGTAGAGTCGCCAATTTTGTTATAGAGAAAAGCTTCGTAGGGCTTGGGGTGGACCAAAACAGACAGGATGACACCAGAAATCACATCCATTCTCAAATATGTTAGATAAATTAAAGAAGCTAACAACTAAGGGATAGAAACTTCAAATAAAACCACCATTGAGATCATGATCAAAATCTTGTCCTTACAAGTTTTCCTCAACAACAAATATATATCCAAACATAAAATATATTAAATGTTAGCATTCAAACTAGCATAATACATTTAAACATGTATAAAGCAAATATACCCATGGGTACAAATATAAACAATTACACATTTAATGGGGGTGTAATGAAAGCCAAATGGGGGTGTGCTGGAAACCATCTTGAAGTTACAGGTTTCATTACTAAAAATGATACTCATTATACTAAAAGATGTGCATGTAGTGGTGCAACTGCTTCTATAATACAAAACTCTAACAATAACTTTAAAAACTGATTATATCGGTGTTTTTTATCTTATGCTTGGATTTAAACTATAAACCATGATTTAGAGGTCTAATTGCATGATTTTGGACACAAACCCACATAATTGGGAGAGAAACCATGTATCGTTGACCTAAGTGTGTTTTTGGATTAAATTATTATGCAAATTAGAGCTATAAATCATGCTTAATGGCATAATTAATGAATTATATCGTAAAGTCACTAAAATCTAATTTTTTTCTTAGTATCCCCATACACAATTAAAGACAAAATCATTCTTGTCATCTAAATACTAACTCCATTGGCAATACTTTCTAACTTATCATAGGCTTGTGTTTTTATGCATATAGACATCTCTAGAGCATTGATCTTTCCAATAGACATGGTATTCTAATCCCGATTATCTTTCCTCCTAAATTTGTGTGAAGGACAATATGGTTGAGATTATGAGGTTAATATTCACTAAAGACCATGTGCCATTCTATTGGATTAATGGTTGTAGTGTGCCTATGCATGGGTAACTAACTCATTTATTGTGATTTAGTATTCTTGGCTAAGGTTGACCTAATAACCCTATTGGAGATAGCACCCCTACCCTAAAAGATGTGTATAAATATACAATACACTCATTTGTAATCATCTCATTCAAGTCAATATATCCTTTATTATTTTCCTAAGGGAATTCCTAAAAGGTTCTCTGCTCAAGATTATTTTTTCTTGGTTGTGGTTGATGTCCCTTGGGTGCAGTATGGTACAAGTACAACTCTCTTGTGATCTAATGAAGTTGTTATAAATAAGTTGGGTTCACTTCACAATATTAGGGTTTTTTGAACTATTCATTGTAGATCCATTATCTTCTTATGTTATCAACATGGTATTAGATACAGTGTGAAATATTACTATTCTATCATGTAAGTTTTGAACCCGTGAAATGAAATAGTGCTTACATTTTCTTAAGTAAAACAAAGATTAAAAAATGGCACACATAAATACAAAGAGATTTACCCCAGAAACCCTTAATCGAGAAAACCAACAAAGCTTTAGAGACACTCCTCTCACTTTCTCATTATATATACTAAACCGTTTACAATGCAATATTTAGGTATTCCACATCATCCAAAACCCTAATCTATTAACCTGCATTAGATTATACCTCATTTCCTTAACCGAGATTAAATTACACATTTTCTTAAAACACATTTTCCGAAAAAATAACTTTAAAATAAAAAAAGTATCCCTACCCCAAACCTCATATGACTTGAATAAGAGAAATTGTAGGGTGACACACCTCACATGAAAAGAATACAACTCATACCCAACATTCTCTCAATTGTTGTTGTTCAAGGAAACAATGCCCATAGATCATATACACCAAGAGAAATTTTCGATACACCAAAAGAACCTCATAATATTCAAACTAATATTCAAACTAGAGGGATTAAATGATGACACACCCAACATGCAAAGAATATAACACATATCAAACATATCCATTGTTGTTCTAAATCTATTTCAATGAGAAAACTAAGGTTTTTAGTGTTGTTTTAAGAACAACCATATATCTTAGAGTCTTAAACTCTCTTCTCCTATAACACCCTCGTATTTTTTAATTTTTCAATAAAAAAAACTTTCTATGAAGAATAATGCTTATCTAGGTCAACTAACCCTTCTCTACTTCCTTCAATATTATATTATATGTTTTAAAAAAAAATATGGTATCCTGATTCATTATCTTAGTCTTAAAAGGAACGAGATCCTAATGGCCACTCACAATGCATATTGGTCTTCTAGCTATTTACAAGAATGGGTTGTTGACTATGGAACCACGAGGCATATGATAAAACAAAAACTCTATATCACTCCAAATGTGAACATAGATACAACAGAGAGGAAGTTGGTATTGGTGATGACTTTCCCATGTGGCGACGTCATTATCGATAATGGCAAGTTCATAGAAGCCCGTCATGTTCCAAGAATAAGACAAATCTACTTTGTATAACCATATCACTCGAGCCATAAAAAAGTGGAGTTTTTGTCCAGATTGATTTGTTATTAAGGACATGAACGATACCATTGTTTTAAAGTGGTTTCTTTAGAGTGTTGTAATGAAATCGATCATATACGTCCAGGAAATATTCATCTCCTTCGAAACAAAATGGATTCATTACACTAGTGTCTATTATCAGCAAAAGTGGTAAGCTATGGAATATAGATGCTTCATCATACAAAAATTGGCACTTTGTATCATAAGAGTCATCTAAGGATCATAAATAAACTAAACCACCTAGTAGTGGTTGTGAATTTGTTGGGAGCATACCATGATGAATCATTTTCTAAGGATTTGGTGAGGCACGATTCTAGTTCTTTTGATCTCTTTTGCTTCTTTGGACATGTATTATCCATTTCAAAGATAGATCTCTTGGGAAATTCAAAAAATTTAAGTTCTTTTGATCTCTTTTGCTTCTTTGGACATGTATTATCCATTTCAAAGATAGATCTCTTGGGAAATTCAAAAAATTTAAATTATTGGTAAAATCAAAGTAATCATATAAACAAATATGTTGAAATTTATCACGAAAAAGAATAATTTGATGATGACATTCACCCATTTCTCACATCTCATATCATTGTCTAGCAAAAGTTGATTCCTCATTAATTAATCATGCTTCCAGTGTATCATTATTGAATGAATTTCATAGTGCTTTTTATAATCATTAGAAAATTATTTTTTATCAAATTTTCTTCATGCTTCCAGTATATCATCATTGAATGAATTTCATAGTGCTTTTCAGAATCATTATAAAAGTATTTTTCATTAAATATTTTTGAGCACTGATGTGATGAATTTGGGTCATATGTTCAACAAGCAATAATTTGTTCTTCTAGTAATGATAGAGAGAAGGAATTTTATAAAGAGGATGTTAGTTCTGGTTATATTTATGAAGATTATGCTTGTAACTTTGTAATGAAGAATTTACTATTAAAGAAATGGAAGAAGAATTCACTACATATAAAAAGAAATTCTAGCTCTTTCATTCACAAAGAGCATTTTCAAAATAATTTTAAATTGGATCAAAATTGTTGTTATGACGAAATTGTTCGTTCCAAACATTTCTAAAGATCAACCATAATCCTTTAGGAATTTCTGGGAAACGAGAAGAGGCCTTTCAAGATGTTTTGGGTTGTGAAACTATTGAAGATATTTTTCAAGTTAACAATGAATGAAGAGGAAGTTTTGATCATATTCATGACGAATATCAAGAAAAGAAAAGAAAGCTCTTTCCACACTGCATGTTAATCAGACTAAAGATTCGATCGAGCATAGAGATTATCTTTCTCTTATCTTATGAAAAATTTCCAGAAATTTAGAAAGTACGTTACTGATCTCTATTTAAAAAATAGAGGAAGAGTCAAATAGCATTTAAATCTTTTTCTGATATTTCTATCCAAGAAGAGATACATCAGGATATGGTTCCCGGAAAATTATTTTCAAATCACTCAGTCATTTGTAATGAAAGGAAAGAACACAAACCTTGAAACTTACCAAGGCGCTCTAGTATTTTATGCATATGATGATGATATTGAATTTTTCGATCGAGAGTCCATTTTTGTGAAGCATTTTAATCAGCAGTTTCATAAGAATAGCGAAACTATAGTCCATGAAGAATCGGATCTTACATATGAAGATTAAAAAGAGTTAACAAACCAGTATGTAATGTCTTTTTTACCAACAAGTGTTGAGCAACAATTTCAAGAAACCAATGATCATGAATTTGACATGCTTGAACCAAAAATAGAAGAAACCAACACTGGAGCAGTGAGATTAGAATTTGCACAAAAGCAGTCTGGTCATGCACAGGAAGAAGAAGTATCATTGCCTTAATGTTCTCAAGTATGGAGAATTTTCGATTTTTTTACCATGAATCACAAGAAGACTCACAGCTAAAGCTATGTGTTTTCACAAGGAAAACACAAGATTAGTTCAACCATAAAAACCAGATTGAAGAATGCATTGTGGATCATCCAACAAGGTATGGTTTTCATATTCTTAAAGATCCTGTGGCCATCTATATGGAGGAATTCATTAGTATAAAGTTTCATCCATTGTTTCACTGTAAGTTTCAAGATCAAATTGATGATCAGTTGTTTTATTTTCAAGTTTTTATTTTGTTGAAGCATATTCAAGGAATTCAGTTAGTAAATCAGATACTCAATTGGTTACTTTGGAAATTTGAGGTGACATTATTAAGCAACCGATTGTATAGAAGGAAGTGTACATAAATAAGCTCGTGGATTGAGCATTTGGTTTTTAGATTAGTTTTGGTTTTTAGATTAGTTGTAGTTTCCAATTGTTGGGGTTTTCAGCTTGATCCAGTGTGAAGTAGATAAGTTGAATAAAACTCTATAGCCCAATGAAAAAACTATACAAATTTTTAAATTGGCGTGGTTTAGCATCTATTTCATTTCAGTTACAAATTTCAGGTTTCAAATTTAAGTTTAGCAAAAATAAAAGAGAAGATCTATGAGGAACAGTTAAAATGCAGCATTTTATCATAAAAGCAAAATCTTGGGCACTGGTCTACATGTTCTTGATGCCTCACATGGAGGGCATCATCCCCAGTTGGAGCCAATGTTAGTAACTAAATATGCTACCTAAAATACTATTTCTCAAAACCAAATTTTCTCTGGGCAACCTTCTCTAAATACTTAGTTATTTTCCAGTGTTTGGCTGGATTTCGCTTGATTTTTTCCATGTGTAACATTTTTGGTTTGTTGAAAGTTTTGTGTTTCATTTAGCTGTTGGTTACTGAGATTTTGAGGAGTTGCACAGTCTTATCACATTGTATTTTGTAGAGCTTGACTCTTTTCAGGGTTGTGAGATCTAATAAGTATTATATCATGGAGGGTTTCAAATTCTGTAGCGGAGTGAATACCTTTTGGCAGAAAAGAACTGCAGAATTTCCTCTATATTCTGTAGTGAAATTTAACTATTTTCCACCTCGGTGCTATCGAATTTTCAAATCTTGGTGCTGTAGAATATGTCAATAAAACCATTTTGAAGACTAGTTCTTGTCAAATAATATTTTTTTTGAGCCGTCAAAACTTCCTTTAACCATGCAATTTTTACATAATATGGCGACCTGGGAAATTATGAGATCGATTAATATGGTTTCAATCATATTTGGTTGCTGCGATGAGTCACTTTTAATCATACTCTTCTGATATGTAATGATTACTCTTTGGAACAAAACATGCAAAGTCTTTATTATATTTATTCTTATTTTAATAAGATTTCTTTCATTTTCTTTCTTTCACGAAGTGCTCATCGTGTTATCCATGGTTTGTAGCAGCGATTCTGCAACTCATCTGTGACATATTCAAATTTTGTAGAAATGACTTCTCACAAAAGTGGTCATGTAGCCCACTACGAAGGAAAAGGGACAGAGCTACTTGAATCTTACCCAGATTTTGGGAACATATTCAAAGAAGTGGGATGGTTCCACTTCTATGTACACTAGTTACAGATTGCAGGGCTTTCATATATTTAAAAAAACAGGGCATTTTTAGCTATAGTGTTAAAATCTTACTCATGGAGCATGTTCTTAAGGTTTTCAAGATTTGAAGACCATCCGGCATGAACATCAGTTCTACAATTGTTTAGGAAACATCAAGTGAGGCTGGACAAAAAGTTTTGCCAAAGAATCATTAAATATTTAAAATATGCTATAGAGAAGCTACTAAAGAAAATTTTCCATGCAGAAATTTTCAAAAAACGCAACAGAATTTACTATAGGTGACTATTTTTGTGATCAATTTCGGGCGCATATTTTGAAAACACGAAGATGAATAACAGAAAACCAAAACATGGAGTTTTTCAAGCACAAGTGACACCCAAAGCGGATTCCCCAAATATTAAACCATTTTGGAGCTATAGGTGGATCTTTGAGGCGTATTTTTCATAAATTTCGTTTTGCTAAAATTGCCCAGTCAATTAGCCACCTCATCAATTCGACTTCTAGGAGATTAGATATTGATTTTGTGCTATGAAGTTGGAAATAGATGCCTTTAAGATTAGATATTGATTTTGTGCTATAAAGTTGAAAATAGATGCCTTTGAGGCTTATTTTGTTAGATATAATATAGTATATCTATTTTCTATATCTAGGTTTTTGGTTTAAACAGCTTCTATGCTGTAGGATCTGATCTATATTTATTGGATTTAGATTTGCTTACTCTTAACTATATATGTAACTTTTATTCATTAATATAATTGGGTTGAGTGTTTCTCCTCATGTCTGTCGCATCGAGCCTTTGTGCTCTGCTGGTTCCTCCTTGGCTTCTCTAATTTGGTATCAGAGCCAAGTTCAGGGAGGGAACCAGAAAATTTCTGTGAGTGAGTGTGTGGAGGAGCTCCCTGCCTCACGATCTGTCTGCAGAAAAGAAGTAAAAATATATCAGAGGTGTATGCTCAGCTGAGAGCGCTGCCAGGAGTGGACGTGAGGGAGAATTGCTGAAATTTTTACTTTTCGCTGACTTAGTTATTGACAACCGTGGAGATCGCTGCCCGGAGTGAACGTGGGAGCTTGCTGAAGGAAAACATCCAAAGAAGAATGAGCTGCTAGTATTTTTTTTTTTTCACGTGTAAATTTTGTTTTCTTCACAGGGTAATCTAGAAAATATGTTGTTTCTCCTCGTTTTCCATGATCTCGTGACTCACCAGATCACGAGCGTGAGGAGAAAGCCCGCGCTGCCAACTAAACTATAAATAGCTGCTCACTTCCACAAAGAAGAAACTGTTGCCATCTCAATCGTTACAAAATAAGTCTACGCTGGGTTTTGTTGAAAGTCATTATGTTTTCACCTCGCCGTCGTTTTCAACCAGAAGACAAACATATTTTTTTCTCTCCATTGAGGTCGGCGCCTTTGCTGAAGGAGGACAGAGAGCCGGCAGCGCTGCTGTAGAAGTTGTATGTGCGCTGACAGCGCTGATCTGGAGAAGAGAAACGGCGTCGGTGGGCCCCTCCTTGCAGCAATTTTGGCCTACGCCGGATCATGCCTATGAAGTGAGCACCCAGTTATTTGCTTGTTTGACAATAAAGAGGTGAGCCAGTATTTTTTTTATTCCTGTTTGGTTAAAATTATTTATCCTACAGTTCTGTAAAAATGGTGGACATGTTTCTGGCAGATTTATATATTATTGAAGCATCAAAATTGACTTGGGAGAATTATGTAAATTGAAAATTCAAGCTAATTACTATACTTGAAGCTCTTGATTAATGGCCAATTGTGAAAGAGGATGAACAGAAGCCTGTAGATCCTTTGTCAATATCAGATTGGAATTCGCGGAAACCCAAACAAAGGTGTTGATTCGTATGTCTGATAAAGACAACATAATACCTCACATCAGAAATTCCAAGACATCCAAAGACACATGGGACAAACTGAAAGGTTTGTATGAGATGTCTATCAAGATGGATGTGAATGAAACTATGAATACATACCTCTCCTGCATCAAAGACTTCGGAGATAATCTGGGTGACATAGGTGAAGAAGTATCTAGTACTAATCCGGTATCTATCACATTAAAAGGTCTTTTGCCAGATTACAAAGTGTTCATCTTAGCTCTTGTAGCAAGATAAACCCTCCTACATTTACATAGCTTGGCAGAATCCTGATACAAGAAGAAGAGCGATGAAGATTTATGAGCCGGAATCTCAGTCTTCAAATCAAGCGTTGATGGCAAGAGGCAGATACCCACAAAGAGGGAATCACCGGAATCCACACAGAGGAAAATTTCGTGCAAGACACAGAGGTATGCCACACAATGACTCTAGTGCTCATAAAGAGGTTGTATGCCATTATTGTGGCAAATTAGGCCACATAGCTAGAGATTTTTTTAAAAAGATAAACAATGACTCAAACAACAGATGCAAAAAACATAATGAAAATTATGTTAGAAAAGACACCCTGAATGTCAATGGATTTAAAAACCTAAGACTATTTATATCTAAACATGCTTTGCCTGCTGAGACGGATGGTGAAAATGCATGGTTCATAGATTCGGGTGCATCTTCCCACATGTCTTGTAATAGAGATTGGTATGACGAGTATTATGAAAACTCTGATGGCACACACATCTATCTAGGTGATAACAGGTCTCATAAAGTCCTAGGTTACGGAGTGATAAGTGTTAACCTACCTGATGGGCAATTTAAACAGATACATAATGTGGTGTATGTCCCAGGCATAAAAAAGAATCTAATATCTATTTCTGCTATCATTGGTAATGATATGAAAGTTGAATTTGATAAATATAAGTGCCATGTCAAAGATGTCCAAGATCATTACAGGGTTATAGCGACAGGTTCCAGACTTGGTGGATTGTACAAGATGGATGCAATCAAGGGCAACCATCAGGAACTAGCAACATCAGCTATTTTAGATATCGAATTATGGCATCAAAGGTATGGACACCTCAATCATAATGATCTCATGTTATTACAGAAAAATTCGATGATTGAGGGTCTTCCTGTCCTTAAAAATGATCATATTGAATGTGTTGCATGTGCACTTGGAAAACAACACTGAAATGAATTTCCTAACCCTGAAGAGAAGAGACAAACTTAACTCCTTGAACTAATACACACTGATGTATGTGGACCTATGCAGACCAGATCACTTGGTGGTGCATGGTATTTTCTGATATTTGTTGATGACAGATCTAGGTTCACATGGGCTTACTTCATTAGAAGGAAAACTGATGTCTTCGAATATTTCAAGGAAATCATCATCAAAGTTGAGAAGCAGACAGGTAAATACATTAAAATCCCCAAATCGGATCAAGGTGGTCAATACACTTTCGGATCTTTTAGAAGATATTGTACAGAAAATGGAATCCAACAACAATTCACAGTCACTGATACACCTCAGCAAAATGGTATTGCTGAGAGGAAAAACAAAACATTGGTGGATTGTGCTCGCAGTATGCTCCAAGGTAAAAACATTTCCAATGGCTTTTGGGTTGAAGCAATTAACACTGCTATTTACTTAAAAAATAGGAGTCCAACAAAGAAATTAGAACTTCAAAACCCCTTTGAAGTATTTCATGGATACAAACCTGAAATTAGTCATTTAAGAATATTTGGTTCTAGGGATTTTGCATATATACCTAAAGATGACAGAAGAAAATTGGATGAAAAATCCATTGAATGTGTCTTTGTTGGCTACTGTGATGATCAGAAAGCATACAAACTGTTTCATCCTAGTTCACACAAATTGATTGCTAGTAGAGATGTTGTATTTCATGAAAATACAGATATGTGTAACAGGATGAATAATGTTGATGAAAATCTGATCCCAGATGAGCATGTCAAAATAGATAAAATTCTTCAAAAAGTGCAGGATCAACAGCAGGTGCAAGAACAACAGCAAGTTCAGGAACATGAATCAAGCATGAGTGATACTACCTCAGATGATGAAACAACAGAAGATAGAAGAATCATGGATGGAACTCCAGCAGGTACTGTAGTACCTAGAAGGTCAACTCGTCAAACTCATCCTCCAGTAAAGTTTAAATATTATTCATTGATGACTAGTATAATGAAAGTCATAGAACCATTAAATTATGAACAAGCCAAAGATAAGGAAGAATGGGTAACTGCAATGAATGAAGAATATAATTCTATTATGAGAAAGAAAACTTGGGATTTAGTAGAATTACCCAAAGATAAAGTACCCATTGGATCAAAATGGCTATTCAAATCTAAACTTAAAGCAGATCGTAGTGACAAATTTAAGGCAACATTAGTTGCTAAGGGTTATTCTCAGCAAGAGGGGATTGACTTTGAAGGGACATATGCACCAGTAGCTAAGTTAAACACTATCAGACTGCTAGTTGCATTAGCTACTAAACATAATTGGAGAATACACCAATTAGATGTCAAATCTGCTTTTCTAAATGATGATTTAAAAGAGGAAGTATACTTAGTGCAACCTGAAGGATTTGTGCAGAAAGGACAGGAGCATATTGTGTGCAGGTTAAAGAAATATATCTATGGACTGAAACAGGCTCCTAGATCATGGTATATCAAGATTGACACCTTCTTCAAACAACAAGGATTTCTCAAAAGTAAAAATGATTCAAGATTATATATTAAATTAGATAAACATGGAAATGTTTGCTTGATATCCCTATATGTGGATGATCTTATCAGTACAGGTGGAGCATATCAATTAGTTGCAGATATTAAAAGTAATTTGTCATAGGAATTTGAAATGAAAGACCTTGGTGACTTACATTATTGTTTAGGCATTGCTTTTTGGAGAGATTCTGGTAAAACATTCATCACTCAAAGTAAATATGCAAGGGAAATACTTGACAGATTTCAAATGAGTGAATGAAAATATGTATCCACTCCTTTGGATCAAAATATCAAATTATACAACAGTGATGGATCTAAAGAAGTTGATGGGACTTTGTATCGTCAACTAGTGGGTAGTCTGAACTACCTCACTACTACAAGGCCAGACCTATCATATTCTATTAGCATCCTTAGTCAGTTCTTGGCTAAGCCATGCGAAACACATTGGAAAGCTGCAAAGTAGGTCCTAAGATATTTAAAAGTGTCGAATTTTTCATATGCTTAGCTAAGACATCAATATTTCATTTCATTTTCATGACAAAAGCATATAAACAGGATCAATGAAAGATAGACAAGCACAACCATAAAAAAGGAACACAAATATTTATCCTGGGAAAAACCCAGCAAAAGCTTCCTCATTATAGATGCCCAAAAAGATAAAAGATAAAACCAGCAAGGAGATCAAAGCCTGATCCTCCTCCTTCTCCAGCTACTTCTCTTCTCCACTAATGCGCTACACAAGTGAGAGTGTGTGTGTCCCAAATGAGGAGCACTACACCCCTATTTATATTCATCCGTTCACTTAAGTTAACTCATTTGACATGTAGGCTCGAGTTAAATCATGTCGGCTCGAGTTACACATGTAGGCTCAAGTAACCACACTGGGGTGCTAATGACCCACCTTTACAATTAGAGGGGACTACCTCATGACTCTTATTAGATCTTTCGATTAGGAGCATTGGGGTACAATGTAATACAAGTAGTTCTCCCGGTAGGACCATCGGGGACCACAAAAAGATACATATAGAATATTCTTCGAAGTTACAATATTTCAACACTCCCCCTTAACGAGAAGGGTATTCTACAGCAACATCAACAACAACAAGAGTAGAGATAGGGGACATCATCAACATCAGCAGGGTAACACATCTATAAATCATTGGAAGCTTTTCAACATCATGTAGTCTTCATCTTCAACCATCAGCAACATCTTCAGTCTTTGATCAGCAACATCTTCAGCATTTTGATCTTTCAATTAGCAACAACATCTTCAACACTTGAACCTTTCGATTAGCAACATCTTCAGCACTTTTCCTGCTCGATCAGCAAGAACATCTTTAGCATTTTGACCTTTCGATCAGCAACATCTTCAGCACTTTGAATTTTCGATCAGCAACAACATCTTCAGTATTTTGTCCTTTCGATCAGCGACATCTTCAGCATTTTGACTTTTCAATCAGCAACAACATCTTCAGCACCTTGACCTTTCGATCAGCAGCAACGTCTTCAGTACTTTGATCTCTCGATCAGCAATATCATCATCAACACTTTGCCCTTTCGATCAGCAGCAATATCATCATCATCATATTCTGATCTGTCAATCATAATCATCATCGCATTCTGATCTTTCGATCAGAAACATCATCATCATAGAAACATCATCATCATACTCTAATCTTTCGATCAGAAACATCATAATCATAGCGCGTCATCATCATACTCTGATCTTTTAGATCAGTACGCCATCATCATCATACTCTGATCTTTCGATTCAGTACGGCATCATCATCAACAGCAACAACCTGCAATCCACAACTCAAAGACAAAAAGTCTTTGGATCACTTTTGGACTTAAAGTCCAGGGATGATACAATCCCACCACATTCTCGACAACCTAAGTTACCGGATTGATTACGGGAGAATCAGTCCCTATCAATTTAGGACTAAGTCCAAGGACGATGCAATCCTACCACATTCTCGATGACTGAAGTCACCGGATACAATTACGGGATAATCCCTCCCTATCACTTTAGGACTTGAGTCCAAGGAGGATGCAATCCTACCACATTCTCGACGACCGACGTCACCAGATACAATTACGGGATAATCACTCCCTATCACTTTAGGACTTGAGTCCAAGGATGATGCAATCCTACCACATTCTCGATGACCTAAGTCACCGGATACAATTACGGAATAATCACTCCCTATCACTTTAGGATGATGTCCAAGGATGATGCAATCCTACCACATTCTCGAGGACCGAGGTCACCGGATCTATTATGGACAGATGTCCCGGGATGATACAATCCCTCTTCATTCTCGAAGACCGAGGTCTCCGGATCACTTTAGGGCAAGTGCCTAGGGATAATACAATCCCACCACGTTCTCGAGGACCAAGGTCACCGGATCTATTGTGGACAGATGTCCCGGGATGATACAATCCCTCTTCATTCTCGAGGACCGAGGTCTCCGGATCACTTTAGGGCAAGTGCCTAGGGATAATACAATCCCACCACGTTCTCGAGGACCCAGGTCACCGGATCTATTGTGGACAGATGTCCCGGGATGATACAATCCCTCTTCATTCTCGAGGACCGAGGTCTCCGGATCACTTTAGGGAAAATGCCCAGGGATGATACAATCCCACTGCAACATCACTACTCCCTTTTTCGAGGAAGGTCTTTCTGAACAACACCAAGCTTGTCTCGAAAGTGTTCAAACTCTACTCGAGGCAGAGCCTTCGTCAGTACATCATCATCCAAACCATCATCATCTACATCTTCAATATCTGAATACTGATCTATCACCATCTGTATTTCCAGTATGTGAATACTAAAAACATC
>LPNX010490634.1:522857-628205 GCA_001517045.1 Pseudotsuga menziesii | reverse complement strand
TTACCGATTTGAGGTGTCCGTCCTGGTTCCGGAGCTGGCTGATCTAGGGTTTGTCACAGAAACCCTAATTTCAAAAACTTGGAATCTTTCAGATCTGATTGGCTATATCTCTTCAAATGGATCTATCCAATGTACTCCATTTCTAAAAACAGTGGAGGGAAGCTCCCGAAACAGCAAGCCCTAATTTTTGAATTTCTTCAGCAGAAATTCATGTTACTGTTTCTATGATATCTACAAAACTTCTACTCCTCTGTGTCTAAAATTTTTTTACTGAGGTAACCTCACATGTCCTTGATCCAACACCGCAGGTTTCATCAGAATTGGTTTCACCATTTGGGATTTATGATCCTTTTCCCTAGGTGACCTGTTACATGACTGTTCAGAACAGTGAAGTTGTACAGAATTCCACGTGTCACTGGTTCATCTTCTGAGTCTGATATTTGGACCACCAAAATTACATTCCGTTCCATTTCTAGAACATCTTCAGGAATTCCATTTGGACCTCTGTAGCCAAGATATTTCAATTCTCCCTAGGTGTCCTATTTAGGGATGAATTCTAGAAGAGGCTGGAACCCTAACTTGGAGAGAACATATCTCCTGGAATACAGCGAATCTGAGGATGAATTTTGGAGACAGTGTTCATCAGGATTTTATCTTCGGACCCTACAATTTTCAGCTCCTGATCCTTCGCCAATCTTAGAAAATAGCGAATGTACCAAAACGTATCATTTTTAGTATTTAGGGTTTTTCTAGCTCGGGATCAAACTAGGGTTTGACTTTCCCAGAGTTTCACCCAACCAAATTTCTTGATCCAGGTCTCTAAAATTCGGTTTTGATGAGTAGAAAAATCCTATGTTGGTCTCACTCAAAAATTCCTCTTCTGTAGAAATCCCTAAATTCCACATCGAAAACTGAAAATGCTCGGAATCAAATTATGCTTCGACAAAAAGATGCACCCTTCAATGGAGAGTCATCCTAGCATACTTTTGCTAATGGATTGTGGAGAGAGACCCAAAAAGTAAGAATCCCTAGCTTCTGCAGCTGCACAATGTCTTCTTTTCAGGTTAGCTCTGATACCATGTCGAATTTTTCATATGCTTAGCTAAGACATCAGTATTTCATTTCATTTTCATGACAAAAGCATATAAACAGGATCACTGAAAGATAGACAAGCACAACCATAAAAAAGGAACACAAAGATTTATCCTGGGAAAACCCTAAAGGGAAAAACCAAGCAAAAGCTTCCTCATTATAGATGCCCAAAAAGATAAAAGATAAAACCAGCAAGGAGATCAAAGCCTGATCCTCCTCCTTCTCCAGCTACTTCTCTTCTCCACTAATGCGCTACACAAGTGAGAGTGTGTGTGTCCCAAATGAGGAGCACTACACCTCTATTTATATTCATCGTTCACTTAAGTTAACTCATTTGACATGTAGGCTCGAGTTAAATCATGTCGGCTCGAGTTACACATGTAGGCTCAAGTAACCACACTGGGGTGCTAATGACCCACCTTTACAATTAGAGGGGACTACCTCATGACTCTTATTAGATCTCCCGATTAGGAGCATCGGGGTACAATGTAATACAAGTGGTTTGCCCGGTAGGACCATCGGGGACCACAAAAAGATACATATAGAATATTCTTCGAATTTACAATATTTCAACAAAAAGGAACTGTTAATTATGGTATTTTATATAATGATGTATCTGATGTTCAATTGGCAAGTTACTCTAAATCTAACCGGGCATGCAATTCTAATGACAAAAAATCCACTTATGGATATGATTTTAACATTGGTTCGGGAGTCATATCATGGAGTAATAATAAACAACCAACTGTTTCTTTGTCATCCACAGAAGTTGAATATAAAGATTTAACCAGTGCTACTTGTGAAGCCATTTGGTTGAGGCGCATTCTTGAAGATATTGGAACACAACAAAAACAAACTACAAGAATCCAGTGTAACAATCAAAGCTCAATTAAGCTGGCACACAATCCAGTCTATCATGCCAGATCCAAAAATATTGAGCTGCAACATCATTTTGTTAGAGAAAAGATTGAGTCTCAAGAAATTGGACTCATCTATTGTAATGCAAGTGAGAATGTTGCTGATATTTTTACTAAACAAGTTGGAAGGATCCACTTTGAGGATCTTAGGAAGAAATTAGGTGTTGTCAAGAATCCATTTCTGCATTAAGGGAGGCTGTTAGATATAATGCAACATATTTATTCGTATGTTTTCTATATCTATGTTTCTTGTTCAAACAACTCCTATGCTATAGGATCTGATCCACATTTATTTGATCTAGATTTTCTTATCTCTTAGCTATATATGTAACATTTATTCCTTAATACAATTGAGTTGAGTGTTTCTCCTCCTATCTGTCTAAGAGAGCCTTTGTGCTGTGTTGGTTTCCTCGGTTTCTCTAATTTATTTTTCATAAATTTCATTTTGCTAAAATTTCTCAGTCAATTAGTCATGACCTCATCAATTCGACTTCTAGGAGATTAGATATTGATTTTGAGCTATAAATTTGGAAATAGATGCCTGTGTTTTGGATCTTAATTTGAATTTGTTATTTTTATTAAGATTTGTAATTTTATTTAAAAATATCTATGAATAATAGGAAAGGGGGATCTTCCTCTTAGAAGGAAGCAAAGGGTTGGGGAGTGGTAAGGTTTTTCTGGGTCAAACTTCAAGCTATCTTGTGTGGAAATACTGCTTTAATTAAGTAACAGATTCATTTTTGAAGATCAATTATTATTTTTTGGAGTGTGTACTCATTCATTTCTTATTCGTTGCTTCTAATATTGGATATAGAATATCCAATATACTTTGCATTGCATTGGATGTTTCACTTGCTTCAGATCGAACAACAAGAGTTTCTTTGTATATTGCTTGAGATTCGCTTCAAATCAAATTATAGGGTTTCTTTGTATATTTCCTAAGATTCATGAGTTGTATTTGATATTTCATGTATTAATTTCATAACACTATTTTGGAATTAACCTTATGCTTGTGACTGTATAAGTTAACGACTAGTGACTTTATATGTTTACTTTCCTCTTTTAATTCCTCTTTTCATTTGTGATTTTGTTTAATCCATAAGAAGTATTCCTTTCAAAAGATGAAATGTTACTTGTTGAAATATTTGGATGCCTGATTTGACCCTAGACCTTGAACCTTATTTGACCTATCTATTAAATTTGGAACATCTTGTAATCTAAGGTGACCTATCTTTGTACCTAAGCAGTCAGGAGTAGACTTTATGGATAACACTTCTTATTAAAAGCCTCACTAAAATTTCTTCCAAAGTTAGGTCTTACCCACAAAGCCCTCAACATTGTATATTTCATTAGTTTTTTATTAAAATGTTGATCATGGAAGAATTTAGCAAGGATCAGAGGGATTGGAATCATTTCTTGTTGTTCTTCAATTTTCAAATTGAAGATAATAAGTACCGAGGGGCTCAAACAGATAGTTCTACTAAGAAATATAGAACACCCAGAAACAGGGGAAGGGATGATTCCACTATACAACAAGGGTCTGATATTTCCAGTGAGGAAATCACATCAAGTAAAAGAAAATATGAACTAGAGGAAGGAAGTAAAACTAAAAGGAGATTACGTTTTTCTCCTAAGCAAAAGAAAATAAACCTTAGTCATGAGCAGATGTGTAGTGGTAGAGGAAAGATGAAAATATTAGTTCCAGAATTGAAAGTTAATAAAATTGAGTCCTCACACAATCCCTTCGATAAAATAAGTCAGAAATAAGTTCGAGAATATAAACAAGAATGAAACAAATATATCCACTAAGAAAACCAAATACTAAACATACCAATAAGTTTAGATTAAACGTTAAGTCTATCTTTGGTCCTTCTTTGAAGAGAGAATTTCTCATTTATCTTGAAGATTCAACAGAAGAGACATATTACGCTATTGAAAAGGAAGGGGAAATTGCTAAGGTTCTAACAATTATAGAGAAGACTCTTAAGGCATTTCATGAACTGCTTGAAACTGGTCCTTTTGCTCAAGCTTCTTCGGAAGAGGAGCAAGAAGTACAATATACTGACCCAAATTTATCTTGCCACATTGAGCCTAAGTCACCGGATTCAGCGTTTTTTTGGCTTGAAATTCGAAATTCGTCGTTTTTCTATGGCGGTCGATTTTAATCATTGAAAATCGACAATTTTGAAGAGGTTTCAGCAGCCGGCGGGTAAGCCCTACCAAAAATACGTTAGGGCATCTGAAATTGAATCCGCGGTTGTGGATGTTGAGTGAAGCTAAAGGTCGCTAAAGTGTGGAGGTTATCCGTGAATCCGTGGAGGTTAGTCGTGAATAGTGAACCTGGAGGTTAGTCGCTGGTTGGCTGAACATGAATCGTGAACCTGGAGGTTAGTCGTTGGTTGGCTGCGCTCATGTAGAGATCATGTAGAGAGTAGTGATGAGTCTTGAAAGTTCGATTCTTGCGCGGCCTACTCACCCGCGCCCTCACCTCGTGTCCACTGTTTAATATATAGTTTGATTATTTAAGATATGTTTAATGTGTGTAATATATAGTTCGATTTTTAATGTATGTTTAATGTGTTTAATATACAGTTCAATTTTTAATATATGTTTAATGTGTTTTATGGTTTGTTATAGTTTGATATATTGAATTTTATTAAAACATTCACATATTTTTTATTTACAAATTTTGTTTAAATATATGTTTAAAGTGTTTAATAATTAATGTTAGTATAGTTTAGTATGTTTAAAATTTCATATACTGTTTTTAAAATATTTGTTTAAAGTGTTTAATAATTAGTGTTAGTATATTTTGGCTTATGGATTTTATTAAAAATTTTCATATATATATTTTTTTTAATTTTATAAGCTCTCGAATTTAATGCTGAATTTTATCACGAAAATTTTTGTTGTCAATTTTTTTACGAATTTCAAGGTCGTTGAATTCGAACACGAATTCGAACCATGTGACTTAGCATTGAGCTAGAGTTTGAGTCAAGGGATCTTGGTGAGAACACAAGGTTTCATGAAGGGGATATTCTGCAGCAACCAAAGGGTAAAAGGAATAAGACTAGAAAGGTGCTTAAAAGAGTGCTAAAGGATTTTAAAGGTTTAGTTGAGAAACTACAACATGAGAATGAGAAGTTACAGCGGGAAAAGAATAAGATCAATAAAAACATGAATAAGCTTGTATCCAATAATAACAAGCTCAACAAAATCTCTCATAAATTAAGAAGGGACAACAAGAAATTGTTTAGACAGAGAAAATATTCGAAGACAAAATGCTTTGAAGAAAGGAAGAAAAATAAGACAAGTAATGGCAGATTGGACATTTTTCACAAAGTTGGGATCTAAGGTTTTACATGAAACTCTTCATACTCCATTGATTAAGAAATAGCAACGATCCATGAACTCTTTTTTACTATTTTGGAGATGAAGTCATCTTTTGCAGCGCCTTGGCAATGTTTTGAAGTATAACGAGTTTTGATGCAGGTTCCAGAATCACTACAGGAACTTCAAAGATTCTGCAACACCAATCTTACACAAAATTTACAAGCACGCTACATAATTTTTTGTACCATGACTTTTCTAATCTATTTTATAATTTTTGAATCTTCACAAGTTTGTAGGGGCTTAAACTTTTATTAACTCCATAGTTATATTTTATTATGTGAATGAACATCAACTATGTATCTAGTTTTGAATTACCTAGGATGATGTGGTTAGTCAAAGACATTCCTGAAATATTGGATCCAAGATCAATTTTGGAATATTCGATACTTTCTATTTTTTCCTATGTGTATTTTATTAGGAATATAGATATGAGTTGATCCTCTTTTGCTAGATCTTAGATCCAAATATATTGAATCTCATGTCTGTAAAACCAAGCATGTAATTGAGAGAAGGGGTTAGAATGGTGAGGTATAGGAGGGTCAAGGTTTAGAATACTTTGTATGGACGAGCTTTTTTGACCAGCCATATATTCATGCTCAGAGATCAATGCTTTGTGGATATACTATGCACTTCTTCATAGATTATTTATTACTATTAATTTGAATACAGTTTGCTTTTGCACTGCGTGAGTTGTCTCATTTTTTTCAAATAAAATAGCAATTAGTCCTAATCGTGTATTTCCTGCGAATTGTGAGTTGTGTTCATTTTTATTTTCTAATTCAAAACACTCTTTTGGAATAGAAATTCTTCTTATGAATGTATGATTTGGCAGCTTGTTATTTTATATATTTGTATTCCCAACTTTATTCATCTTTCCATTGTTAAATTAATATTCAGTCTATAGGAATCATGCATCTGAAACAATGATATGTTGCTTATTGAGTTATTTAAGAATTGATATTTGTTCATATACCTTTGACCTTGTTTGACCTACCTGAAAATCACAAACCTTAAATCGTTTTGACAACTAAGATTCCCTAGCTTTGTGCCATAGCAGTTTCATGCTTGCATTAGGGATAACATGAGGCATATGGAGAAATACTTTCGATGCCTGGGGATGGTGCCTTAAAGGTGCATATAGAGGGAATACATGCGAACCTTTTGATATTCCTTGGGTATAATTCTCTCTATATCGGGATCGGGGTACCAATAACTAGATGTCGATTAAGACCGATGAGGCCCAAATTCTGATTAAATTCCAACTAGGTCACACATTTATCAAAAGTTGGGAGGGTTTCTATGCACCTGTAACTTTCCAAAGGAACTTCTAATTCCTATTGTATGATCCACGTACATGTTACAATACAGGGCTCGTGCCATGGTGAGAGAGACAATCCCAAGTTGGCGTGGAGGATTATGGAGGTGGCGAATGGTATGATTCTCCGGGAGAGGGTGAGTAAGGAAGGAGGAAGTTTCATAAATGGGTATTTTTATTTTTCTGTATAGACTTGTTTGATGCTTGAGTATTTAAGGAGAATGACATAATTGTTTGATGGATTGCATATTAGACACCTGCAGAGTTAATCCAGATCATGTTGTAACTTAGGGCACCATGATTGTATTAGTGTAGGTAGAAAATTTCTATGTGATGTCCACATGTATAAATCTCCCATCTTCACAATAGTACTAGCTATATATATTACCTATTATCTACATGACTAATTCAATATGTCTTTGCATTTGTTGCTATGAGGTTATAACTTCGGGATGAAGTTTCCTAAGGGGGGAAGTATGTAACAACCCAACATTAGATATCAGTGTATCGTATATGGTAATGGTAAAAATGCCAATATATATATAAACAAATTAAAAAGGGAAATGTGCATTATAACTTAATTTAGGTTTACGAGTGACAAGTTTGTCACACATGCAAAAAGTAAGGAGTGGAATAAAATATAGAAATCGATAAAAAAAAAGGGGGAAAGACTGAGAGGAGGCGATTGATTCTTGTTGGGGATTTTGTCGTTTCTTACTTGTTGAGATGGTTTTGGATTATGTGTGTGTCTATTAAGAGTGAGTATAAGGAGGAGAGGGATGAATAAATAGTCAAAATAGTTATGGTATTACCTGGTTTGGAATAGTGTTAACTGTTAAGGGCTCAGGGTCCTGAGCCTTGGGATGGGGGTTTGTTGGGTGGAGATTTGCTCCCCGAAATGTTGTTGCGGATAGTAAAGTTGGCAACTCGTTGAGTAAAAGGTAGGCACATAAACATTAGTTAAGCTAGCCATCCATCAGGTAAGCGAATATTCTTCTTTGTGGCTTATAGTTCTTATTTTCTACCTGTTATCTAAACTAATATTGTATTCAATGGATATACACATGATAGAGTAGTTTTCTATGAAATTAATCACATGAAATTTGTTTTTAAATTAGGTTTCAATCTGTACAAACAATGGGGGTTGTTAAAAATTTTGCACGAATGTCATCAATATTTTACTGAGTAGAGGAGTGGTTGTTGTCTAACTTATGTGGCAACTCATCATATAATGTTTCTAGTTGGGAAAATTTGTGGGAGAAATCACCTCCTAAATTTATCTGTTGAACAACAAATGATGGTATTATTTCTAGATGTTGAAATACATCTAACCAAGGTATTTGTAAAGGATTCAAATACTATACCTATGTGAAGTATTATAGGTGACTATTTTAATGGAAAAAGTATACATACATACATACATATATGCATACATGTGTGTGTGTGTGTGTGTGCATGAATATTTAATAAACTACGTATAATACTATTAAAATTTGTAATTGTTTTGGCAAATTTTAGCAATTCAATAATATCTTACCTAAAAATAGGCAAATTTTTAAGCTAACTAGTGATTATATTTCTTTTAAATGGACAAAAATATAACCAATTGGAAAATTTTCACCCTTAAAAAATACCCCATCTCTAGCCTAAAAAAATTCTAAAATTTTAAACACAAGAAAGTGCTTTGATACCAAAATGTTATGTACCTAAATAGTAGGATTGGAAAATATTCAAACAAGAAATCATAGAATAAATCATGAATTTCAGAATGAAACTGATAGAGTTACCACGGTAACATATAATAGTAAATAAAAAAATATTACAAGAGCAATGCCTTATTGATGAAAGCAATATTCAATTGCCTCTTTGATGGGGCAAGTGAAGGAAAGATCCAAATACAAAATACTTCACAAGACATCCTATTACATTTCTTCTACTTCTATATAGATTTTCTCTAAAAGGATATTTCTAGTAGTCGGAACATTCTAGTAAGCCTTCTTAGTGAAGGAATTTTCCACTAGGAAAAACCTTCTAGTAAGCATTTGTAGTGAAATAACTTTCTAGTATGTGGAACCTTCTAGTAAGTCTTCTTACAAATATTTCTTTCAATATAAATACTTTATTGGTCTTATTTAATATAGGCGGTCTCAATACATAACAACCTATCTATTTAACAAGATTAGGGTAGGACCCTAACATTTTCCTACTAGGTTTATTCAAGCATAGCTCTCTGACAATTTTAGCATTGATGGGAACATCCTTGATTGCTTGAAAGAGAGAAATTTCAATGCACACATTCTTCAGTTCTCCTAGGATATCAAATTCAGGTTGAATGGGATTTGTATCTAAAGTAATCCCTTATGAATATGGAGAAGCTACTGTTGGTTTTTTATGTGGGATTGAAATTGATTCATTGTATTAATTTTTTTATTTTTGTTTTGGGTCACTTCAAAAGGATGCTTTGCAAATTTATGCTCCATTGGAATACCAAACTCAATGGAGTCAACTTCCTCATATTATTGTTCTAAAATTATGGGGAAATTCTAGTTATTAAAATTTCTCCTAGGTCATAGATGTATATCCTAACAATCTATGAGCAAGATAGGATAATTTGGATATCCTGGTACCTTATCATTGTAATTAAGATGAGTTACTTTATTATTTGGATTATGATGTGGATGTGTAGGAAGATGTGGAGATATTTGAAGAGGGTTAGTTGGAGGCAAATGTAATTGTGATGTTGGCATTTGTAATTGTGATGTTGGAAAATGTAATTGTGATGTAATTGATATGGGCCTTGGACCACACCTAGTAGCCATGGTTTCCATGGTCATATTTGGGAAACAAAGAAAATTTGTTTAGTTTCCTCATTGAATCCTTCATATATTTATTTCAATTCCAACAATGATGGGTGGCCATGGTTCTAAACACAAATTACACAAGTCTCAACTTTATTAAGCAAGCAATCCTTTAGAGGATGCTCTTTCCAACAATTGGAAGAAAATATTGCTAATAACAACTTTTCTCCATCACCTTTTCTCTTATCGTGTAGTGTATCCATCTAAGAACATCCATTTTTAAATATTCCAATACATTTCCAATATCAACATGGGTGTTCCCTCCTCCAAATGATTTTATGATCCTAACAACAATATCTCCAAGAAATTTTCCAAGTTTTTTCATTTCCTTTGGATTAATGTCTACATAAGTCACAAATTTAATCATCAATTAGTTGTAATACATCTCCTCCCATCCCCCCACCCCCAAGTTTATCAAATCAATGCATTCATCTAAAATTAATCTTAAGAGAATAAGCTAAAGAGCCTAAGGATTCATTTTTTGTTAATATAATATTTGCAAATTGTACAGGATATCTCAAATATAATCTTCCTAACTTTCATCTTATTTTTTATTTATTCTAAGAATATCCTCTCTCGGATCCCTAACCTTACAATATCCCTGATACTTATTCACAATTGTTTACCTCATCTCATACCATGTATAAATGTTGTTTCCACCCAACCCCATGAATGAATGCAACATTGCATTCTTAAGTATTGTTGGGAATAACTCCTGCAAAGGACATAGAAATTGCAGATAAATGTATAACAATCTTAACTTGCCAACCCATTGAAATTTGGTAAGGTTGAGGTGGAATATTATTTGTATGAGCTTATCCTTTTAGTTCTTGTATTGGTAATTTAAAATTAGAATGCTCATATTCCTAAGATCATGTGCCCCTCTACCATGTTGTTCAAGGTATTTCTAGTTCAAAAATCTGGTCCTTCAAGTGCCACTAATTCCTTGGAAGAAATTGGTTCAATAAAATTCGGGCTCTTGGATTAGATTTTCTTGAAATTTTAACTCTATGTTCCCCCTAAATAGATATTTTATATTTATAATATCTTCACTTACCAACCCATCCAAGGGTGGAATTATAAAAAGTAATGACTCCTATTCCTTAGATCGTGTGCCCTCTACCATGTTGTTCAAGGTATTACTAGTCCAAAAATATGGTCCTCCGATTGCTATTGATTCCTTAGAAGGAGTGGGGTATCTAGAAAACGATTTCTTGGGTTATATTTTATTGAAATATCAACTCCACCCAGAAATTGACCAACTCTTCTGTATTTAGAGGATTTGCAGTAGAAGATATAAGCTATGCTTCTACTCCAGAACTAATATCAATATGCATGGATGTATTACTAAATTCTATAGTTTATTCTTGGTGATGGATCTAAGATTTAGATTTTACCCCTGGACCTTCTCCTTGTATGGGTTTTCCTGCAGTTCTTTGGGTGGTTCTTATTGTACCAAAAAACCATCCATTTGTATCCTTATCTCGATTCATGTACCACAGGTGAGTTGAAATTAATTCAAAACACTACATATGAGATTCCACCATGAGGTTGTTGACAACCCATTTGGCTAATTCTCATACCTTATGTTGTTCATAAGCTACCATAAAGAAATTATTTTTAATCACCCTATCATTTAAGTCAAGGATGATCAACTGAAAATTCATTTAAGTCATCAACCTTGGATCTAAAATGTTTATGAGATGTTGTGCACTATATGTGTAGGTCTCAAGTGTCCTTATTACTAGTTTCCATATGATGCGTTGTAGATAGAAATTCCTTTTAATTCTACAATTGAGATTACATCTCTATTTGAAAACCATAAACTCAATCACATGAATGAAGTGAACAATGAAAAAATGCTATGATCTAAAACACACTTATAGTATGATGAATTTAACTACACTATATTATGGTTATTCTATTATCAAAGCTATAACAATAGCGTAAGGATTAGGATAGTTATGCAAAATCAAACTATGATAACAAAGTGAAAAGTTAAATATGAACTTTTTTCCAGTCCCCATACAATGTAATTGAAACAAATATAAATTGATAAAATAGAAAAAAACTTATAGTTACCTACACCATATATGTACTCTTTGGATAGGGCACTATATTTTTAGAACATGGTTACTAGAATTATCTTATGGTAAGACTAGTTTGATGACCCACTACTTCAATATCATTACACAATCTGTAAACAAGAACTTTGAATTAATGAGATACTTCAACAATCTCCAACTAAACTTTTTTTTAAGAGTATATATCAACCCCTTACTTAGTGGTGATAATCACATTTTATACACAAATATTTGTAACATAAATAACAACTGTCTTAAATGTACACCAATTTGAGAGTCCAAAAATTCTCAAGTGAGTACCACAATGTTATTGATTACAAGATGTACAATCAAAATAGACAAATGATTACATACATCCATTTTTTTAAGAACTCAACAACCTACTCATTATAACTATAATCATTCCACAAAAACAATCAATCGAGCAGTATCAAGGTATGTAAGATCCAAAGCACTCTTGTAGGATCTGCATCAACATATGGGTTCTTTTACATATCATCCAAAATTCATCCCAAGTAGTCATCTTTGTCATTGAGCCTCTAGATCCTCGACGTACAAAAGGTAAACTTGTAGTGAATCCTTCATCCAAGAGTAAGCACATAATATACTCATTATTTCTTATTATTCAATAAAAAATAAAATGAATCATAAGAAAATATGGCGATAGTTACTCTAGGTCTTAATCCATATTTCAATTACCAAAAAGATAAAAGTGAGGGTTTGCAATAAGGGAATAAATGATGGTTTGCATAAGGAAAAGGATGTCTCAAAGTAGAAAAAATGAGTCGGCTCATGAATTTTCAAACCCACCCCTATGGTGCCACCCATAGTTCAATCCTCAAATGAGACTGTGACAAACACATGGGTCGGTACTAAATATGAAGCCTTAAATTTACTTGGATCTCTTCATGATATGTCCAATGGGTACCTTAAGATTCTACCCAAGTTTAATGGAGACAATGCTTTTATTGCCTTCCTAGCTTGCATGAGAGTTGAGTGCAAGGAAAAATATCACATGCAAATTTGTCTTATGGGGATGAGGAATTGTGTCATGGAGAGAAATCCACTAGTAGTTAAACATCATGATTTTTGGTTTCTTAAACTAGGAGATTGAATGGACTCGTCTCTACTCCCAAGTTGAGATATAACTAAATTCAAATCTCATAGAGGAGCCAAATTCTCCAACAATTCCTCACAATTCATCAAAAGGAGAAAAATTATATCTACGAGGTGTTTTTCATCAACAATTTTGAAGCCAAACAATGATGTTTATTAATCATGTCCTAATCAAGAAGTGTACGACAACCTAGCGAATTCTCAAATATTTGGGAACCTGGATGCAACATCTCTACTCAAAATATGGTATTCATATATACATATGTGGTAATGTTTTTTTTTCATTTCCATTTCAAAGAGAATAAATATCTCATATTTTATAGTAGTTCATGATTTCTAGCCATTGAAGGAGTATATATTCACATCCAGTCCTTAGGGTTTGATCCAAAGGAGGAGATACCATTAATCACAATGATATGGGTGAGGTTACACCACCTTCTGCTCAACCTATGGGACATTGAGACCATCAAATAAAATGGGAACATGCTTTCGAGATTTGTAGGCACCGTGAAGCCAAAACCAAGGTTGTATACTTGTTCTTGAATCTATGAACTAAATTTCAAGGACCTCCTAGAGTTAAAAGAACTAGAAATTGACAACAAGTATCATGTTCAATCATTGGATTAAAAGAAAGGATAATTCATATGTAACCATTTTCATTAATATGACTATTTCAATGTGAACTATATCAAAAATTTTCTTCCTCCATTGCATGAAAAAGTGAAATAATTCCAAACAATGTACAAAAGATCAAATATGAGATAGCATTCCTTGATTACATCTCAACTCTTAAATGATACATAAGAGAATCAAAACCAAAATCAATTCACATTGGAAATTGTTCTAGAGGAAGAAGCTCATAGCAAAGGGACATGGACCCTCCTCTAACTAGAGAGTAAAGCTAGGTAGAAGAATAACCAAAGAATTTAGTGAAATATACACACCCCAAAGAGCATAATATATCACTCCAAAAACATAGGGTAGGGTAACCCATTGGATATGTTGGAACTAAATTCCCTTAAAACTCCAAAAGAAGGTAAGCAAGCTTGTCCCTTTGTTGATCTCTCTAAGAAAAAAATGGTTGTGAAAGAATCAATCAAGCCCCATGGAAAATAGTCGTGAAACGAGGTCATGAAAGTAAATTCATCAACTTTAATGGAACACATATCTCTCCTTAATATCATAGATTATGAGGTAGGAATCCCTCCTAACCCAAAAATAAATTCTAGTCAGTGATATGAACATATCCCTCTAAAAAGAGGTAGGGTAAGAAACACTATTAGGGGAAGAGAATCCAAAAGAATCATTGTTGTGAGTTCTCAAGCCATGCTAAGTTCCCCTTTCTTCAAACGAGGAAAATGACTTGAAGTTTCTCCAAACGTTCTTTTGAAATGTATTTTTTATGTGACAATTTGTAAGTTCGATATTATTGTCATCCCCACATAAAAAGAAAAACTATTAAAATGGAAATTAATATGTCTTGAGAAACCCAAATGGGGGTGTGTTGGAAACCATATTGAAACTCGAGGTTTCATTACTAAAAATGATACTCAATATTGTAGTAGGGATTTCGCCCTAGCTACGAGCAAGAATGGCTACCTTCCATCTATAGGACAGAAGGGTAGGTTCATGTGGACGAAAGAAAAAACCTGCAAAGAAATGTTAGCTCTGAGCCACGAAATCCTGCAGGAAACTGTTAGAAAAATGAGAGATGGCTACAGGCAATCAGAGGAGAACCTGCAACAAAATATTAGAACATAAACCTACAAACAAAATAATCCATAAAACTAAACTATCAACAAAAATAAATGGTTATACCTTCAGCCCTTTGTGGAAATGGGCCACCATGCCCTAGCTTTGGAAGCACCTCTCTATGGGATGGAGTCTTGGCTCGTGGAGCTATGAAGGAGAGGGGCTGAATGAATTGAGAGGAAAAGGGTCTCAAGACACTCACATGGGCAACATAATGATATGGAGAGAAGGAGTGTTTTGAGAGTGACCCCCACCCCTCTATTTATAGTTTTTCTTTGAGATTTTAGGGTTTTAAGCCCTTGGTCAGGGCTTTATCCCCTTTTTTGGGATTTAAGCCCCTTTCTCCCAATTCTTAGCTCCTTTGGGGGTTTTAAGATCCTTTGAGGGGTTTTAGCCCCTTTTTGGAGTTTTTAGCCCCTATGAGAGCTATTTTGGCTCTTTTTAGGGGTTTTTAAGCCCTTTTTATGTTTTTGAGCCTTTGAAAGGGTGTGGGATCAAATGAGGGTAATGAAATAGATGTCTTTGGGTGGTGTAGGTCATGTAGATCTCATTGAGATATTTTTTGGGTTAACATATTTCCCCCTGATGTGTGAGGGAAGGAGCTCATCGTATGGTCGACAGACATCATAGGATTTTCTAGGGAGAGGTGGTGCTTCTTGGGCTGGGGCATTGTGGGTTTTGGTTTTTGTATTAATATGGTTCCCATCAATGGGTGAGATACAAATAATGTGTGACATGTATATGGACAAGGTGGGCATCCCCATACTCGTAATGATGTCAAAAGAATAATTTGATCTGATCTCTATAATACAAGAGCCGATCATGTACAACTGTTGTTACAATAGTGGTTGCCTCAATGAGAGGTTGAATACAATCATTAATATGAAGAACTGTTACATTGGACCCATGGCATTCTGGTGGAATGCTATATCTTCATGACTGATGGTCTGCTGGATTTGGAACGGTACATAATTGTAGGGATTTACTGACAGAGAGTTAGAGTCTCTGTGGTTCAAATATGCTGCATCAATCATAAATCTATATAGAAGCATTGTTGGGGCTTTTGAACACTGTCTCCAACGCAAACCAGAAATCATAAGGGACATGAACCTGTTTGGGTCCCTCAATAGACTCATTAATGTGCTAGAGCCAGGTGACATCCAGGGTCTTCGACTGAATACTGTACGGACCAATACCCTGTACGAATCTCAACGGTGCGATGATGTAGCTGGAGTCGAGCATGTGAGAAACAACCATCCTGAGAGGCACTAAGGACTCCTCTCAAGTGGTCCAAGGAATTCATCAATGAGGTTAATGAAACCAGGATACAGGGACCTCTAGGTCTATCCTCTGGAATATGTGTTGTTGTCGACAAAGGGAGACCTACAACTTGCCAGGGTAATGGTGTTTCCTTGACCAGAAACGCGAGGGAGATAACCAAAATATCTGAGACAATTTGAGGACTGACCCAATGAATGGGGGAGGTGGAACAGGGGCAGAGGGAGTATAGTGGACTCAAACTTCCTTTGTTCAGAGCATGATGATTGGGCAGACCAAGTAGCAAATGAACTTGACTCATGGGAAAGGGATCATAGCTGTAATACCGGGGATGTAACTGCAGATGGGAAATACTTGGGGGAGGTAGATACTTTTGGTATTGATGGGATCTAAGGAAGACACATCGCAGAATACTCTAAACAAAGGCAACCCAAAGTGGGAATGCTGTCAAACTGTTATATGTTGGGTGGTGTCTAAAGACACCGTTGTGGTATGATCTCGTGGATTTTTAGCGAGCCCAAGAAATTGAATGCTCAATGGTGCTTTCAATTTTAGCGAGTCTGAAAGCATGAAGAAGACTCCAATGGGGTCCCTTTTTCATTGATAGTCTCCTGTGTCTGAAAAAGGTTAAAAGTGTGCACAAGAGACCTCACCCATCCTTTGCCCTTGGGGGATGAGAGACTTCTTTACCGTTGGTAGTCCAATCAGGCCGAAAAAGGTTAAACATGTACTGACTAGACAATCATTCAGATACTTTTACAAGCATGAATGAAAACAAGTTTTCTCAGTGATCTTTTCTTGATGAGAAGGCTGGAAAAGAGCTTAATGACAACCCATGGTGATCTTTTTCGTAAAGTTCGGCCCCTCTGCCTGAGAAAGCATAAAAGGATGCATAGGGGAACGGTCTTGGCTTGAATGTGCTAAGGTGGTCCTTTTCATATGGTAGTCTACATAGTCTGCAAAAGGAGATAAACGAGACGATGTAGACGCCCTTTCCTACTTTAATGAGCAGGAAAGGAAGCAGCGACGCTTGACTATCTTTTCATTCTTTTAGGAGTCATAAAAGATCTTAACGGAAACTCCAGTATGGTCAACCAATCGAGGGGGCACTGATGGTGCCCCTTTGTTGGGACAATGGACAGTGGTCCAAAGGTCATTCATGCAATATGGATGGAGCAGGTGGCTCTTGAACATACTCATGCATACACGAGATAGATCGCGACAGAGGCACGCAAACCGAGGTGGCTCTCAGATAGAGGTCAGGAGAGTCTTGTGTGAGTTGTGGTATCCAGACTGGACTACATGTGATGTGAGTGCAAGTCCGGAGACAGTTATATGCCAAATGTATGTGAAAGAAATGACCCCCCTCCGGGTGGTGGACCGAGGACTCGCGTAGGGTGCGGTGGATGAATTTGACAGTTATATGTTGGAATATTAAAATGGTGTGCCTTCGGGAGATGGTTCGAGGTCCCGCGTAAGTTGCGGTAGGATGATGTGATGCAAGTATAGGTTCGGAGACACTTATATCACCATGTGGTACGTAAACTGAGGTAACTCTCGGGAAGTGTCCCCAAAAATTAATTGTTAAACATGAGACGATGGTCTCATTAAAAGATAGAGGACAAAATCTTGAGCCTGAAGGTGTGAGGGGTGTCTCAAACAGAATCTTGGTGACTCTAACTAGAAACTAATGGTGTTGCCCCTAACGGGGGTCTCTGATTTTTGGTAAAAACGTTGCAAAAAAAAAAGGAAAACAAAGCGAATCATTGGTGATGTTAAGCGTAAAATATCTTGAGGTAGAGCCCATTACGGGGGTTCTCCAAGAGTTGTCCATCAGAGTCAATAAGGGTGTATGCCCATTTTCCAAGGCTACGGTGGACAACATATGGGTCATACCACATTGACTCGAACTTTCCTTTGCCCAACTTATCATTGGGTTGGTCATAAACCAAAACCATTTCACCTTCGCTAAAGGTGCGAGGGTGGACATGGGAGTCGGAATGGGATTGTGACCGTGTTTTTGCTGCTTCGATGGCTTGGAGGGAAGCCCGATGGTCTTCTATGGTTTGCTCAAGCTGGAGGAGTCGTTCTTCTAAACGTGAAGTGTCATTAAGGAGTTCTACTATGAGGCAGAGTGATGGGATCTGACACTCTATAGGGAGTACTGATTCAACGCCATGTACTAGGAAGAAGGGGGTGAAACCGGTTGCAGTTTTTGTGCATGTGCAATAAGCCCATAGGGAGGAAAAAAACATGTAGTGCCAGTTGGTTTTGTGGTTTCCTACCATCCTTTGCAGCATTGTCTTGATGATTTTGTTGACTACTTCGACTTGGCCATTGCCTTGGGGGTAGTAGGAAGATGAGTATCGGTGTTCGAATTTCAACATGGTTGAAAGCTCAGTCCAAACGACATCTTCAAAGTGTTTACCATGGTCGGAGACCAATTGTTTAGGAACACCAAATTGTGAAATGACGTGGTTAAAGAAGAAACGTGTCGCTATTTCACTTTTGCAATCAAACGTGGGCATGGCCTCGGCCCACTTAGTGAAGTAATCAACATCCATAATTATGTATTTGTGACCATTGGCCGAGGCAGGGTTGATTGTCATGAAATCGATCGCCCATTTGCAGAATGGACCTACTATGACTACGGGGTGTAATGGTGCAGGGGGGTTCTTGCCTTTGGGGCAAAGCGCTAACAATTGTGACAAAGTTTGACTGCCTCTATGCAATCAGCGAAGAGGGAAGGCCAGAAATAGTCGGCATGTAGAATCTTCTGGGCGGTTTCCAGGCTTGAAAGGTGGCCACTGCAGGCTCCACTATGACAGTCATTAAGGATTGTCTCGACCTTGTCACATGTGAGGAAATGACGTAGGATGGTGTCAATGCCTCGACGATATAAAACATGTCCAATCAGAAGATGGTGAGCGGCTTGATGTTGGATGCGTCGTCTATCTTCGCGGTTTAAGTGGGCTGGGAACTTCTGTGTGCATAAATATAGGAGGATGCCCCCATACCATGGGTCCTCCGTAGATATGACGAATAGGAAATCATCAAGGAGGTCATCCTTGGGTGGTGGTGACATGGTCGATGGGGGCATATCGGTCATGAGCACCACTAGCGCAAGTGCCTTTGTGCTTTTCGGGGAAACAAACTCCAAGTCGAACTCTTGGAGGACGACTACCCACTTGGCTACGCGGTCTTATAGAAGGTGACGACTTAAGAGGTACCGCATTGGGTTGGAATCAACCACTACACAGGTATGGTTTGCAATGATGTAGTGGCATAACTTCTGGGCCGAGAAAATGACAGTGAGGGCCAGTTTCTCCTCGGGTGAATATCGTAGTGGGGGACCTGTCAGTTTCTGGCTGACGTAATAAATCACATGCTCCTGGCAAGCATCGTCTTCCTGGACCAAGACTCCAGCAATGGCATTGTCCGAGGTCGACACATAAAGAATGAAGTCTCGGGTGAAGTCTGGTGCCGAGAGTAATGGTGCAGAAGCCAAGGCTTGTTTGAGTGCATCAAATGATTCATGTGCTTGTTGATCCCAAACAAAGGGGATTTTTCTGTGGAGTAGGCGTATGAATCTGTGGGCTTTTGTTGCATACTTTGGTACAAAGCAACGAAGGAAGTTGGCCTTGCCTTGGAGGCTCTGCAGTTGGTCTCGAGTTTGTGGTGTAGGGAGATCAAGGATAGATTGGACTTTGAGGGGGTCAACCATTATCCCTTTGTGGGATACGATGAACCCAAGTAGACGGCCTGTTGGGACAAAAAAAACGCACTTTAGGGGGTTCAAGCAAATTTTGTACTTGCGGCATTGCAAAAAGACTTGCCGCAAGTCATCTATATGTTGTGCTCGTTTTCATGCTCGAGCGGTAAGGTCGTCCAGGTAAACCAATATGATGTGGATGAGGTCATGGAAAAAATATGTCATGGCATGTTGGAAGGTGGCTCCAGTGTTCTTTAAAACAAAGGGCATTACTCGATATGTGAATGTGCCCCACGGGGTTGTGAATGCAGTATTGTAACGATCTTCTTTCCGGATCTGAATTTATTTATATTCGGAAAATCCATCCATGAAGGAAAAGACCTCATGTCCGGTGCACACATCGATGATCTTATCGATGAAGGGTGTTGGGAAGTTGTCTTTGGGACATGTCCAATTCATATCACAGAAGTCTGTGCAAACGCGGATGGTACCCTGTTTTTTATTCACGAGAACAGGATTTGAAACCCAGGTGGTGTAAGCAATGGGGTAAATAAAGTCGGTCATGTGCAGCTTCTCTATTTTGGCTTTAACTGTGGAAGCCTTGGAGGGATGGATGAGTTGTTGCTTTTGGCGCACGGGGACCACATTGGGCCATGTGTCGATGTGGTAACCCACAATGGATGGATCCGCCTGGGCATTTCAGTGTAGGACCAGGCGAAGATGTCGCGGAATTCTTGGAAGAGAGCTTTGTAGGAAGCAACTTCTTCCATGGAGCAAGACTCCCCCAGCATGATTTCCTCAACAATCTCAAGGTTGGTTGAGATGTTGAATTTAATGGTTGGTGATATGTTGGCCATGTTCCCTTCTTCAAAGGCATCTAGTGCCGGAATGGGATTTTTGAACCAGTCGACTTTCCCATGAAAGAAATCCTTTGTTTCAACGGAAAACTGGTCAGACTGCGAGACCAGTTCTTCAGGGAGGAAGAACGAGTGGTGGTGCATGTCGTCCCAAGGGTATTATAGAGCGGTTAAGGCTTCAAGTATCTCTTCGTTGTTGCGAAAGCAAGGGTGAGACAGGTCTAATGGACTGTCGGTGATCACAAAGATAAGAGGGTCTGTTGAACTAGACATCATGTAAATGGACATGGTGTCTAAAGAAGGAGGTGGGGGATGGACTTCTTCGATCAAGGTGATCTCATATTCAAGGGGATGTTTTCGAAGGTTGGATAGGGCCATTCAGAACTCTAACAAGTCCTGGTAGTGGTGATAATAGTGTCCATACAATCCGCAAAGGGCGTAAGCATGGTTTGTTCTCAATGACTTGTTTCTCACTATTGGTCCGCTTGGGATTTCAACCACGAGGATGTTTTTTGTTGTATCCATGGCATCCAAATGTGCACAGATTATGGGAATATCAAGGCAATTTTGAGTTGCATGGCCCTGTTCTTCACAGACGACGCAAGGCAGGATCTGTCAGGGTTTAGTGGTAGCTTTCACGTTTTTTCCCTTGGCCCTTTTTGGGTGGGGCGGTGTGGGTGCAGGTGCGGTGGTTGGTTTTTGCGGGCCGGGTGGAGGATGAGATTCGATCGCAATGGGTTGCACAGGGGTTAAGACTATCTGGGGCATTAGAGGTTGGGCCAGTGGATCAAGGTACCACACAGGAATTCCCAATGTGAAATTGGGTAAGTTTAAGGTAGCCATTACTGGCTTACTCATGACACCAGGCGGGGGAAATAGGAAGGGAATTGTGTGGATTGGGGAGGAGCCCAAATAAATCCCTGATGGTCACATGTGGGGATGGGGTTGTGGTTGTGGATGCACATATTGTTGCGGCTGTGGATGATGTTGCGGCTATGGATGTTGTTGCGACTGTTGTTGGGGCTACGACTGCAGTTGATGTTTAGGTGCAGCAATGCTGGATGAGAGCATGCACAAATCCGCAGTCGCATTTGGTGTCGGCGGTGGTGACACTAAAGGGAAGGAGGCCATCATGGTGGTGTCGACAAACAACCCAGGGCCCACATTCAATAATGGGGAGGTGAGTATGTTGTCAACGATGGTGTTGACCGAAGGGATAATGTTGGCTGGTGTTGTTAGCCCTTGCAGATCAATGGTATTGACCGTAGGGATAACATTGGCTGGTGCGGTTAGCCCTTGCGGATCATGATAAGTTAGTTGGTCAACCGTCACGATTTTCTCGTTGTGAGGGAACATCATGAGATGAAAAACAATTGATGCTACGGCTCTCATGGCTTACATATAACTTCTTCCGAGGAGAAGGTTATAGTCCAACTAAGCATTGACAACCTCTATGTCAATCAATACTATTTTCCCGGCTAATGTAATGGGAACATGTGGGAGGATACCTTGGGATTTAGTGGGATGGCCATCATAAGCCCATAGAGTAGTGGTGGATGGTTGCAGAATTGGGGACCCAAGCTTCTGCCAGACTAAGGTTGACATAACACACGTGGATGCCCCCTCGTCCATGATGCACCGGTGCATGACCAAATTCTGAATGGATACCAGGATTTGGAAGGAAATGGTTGATGGCATCCGCGGTTCTCCGTTCTCTGTGTCGAATGTGATCAACTTGGAGTCAGAGGGGTCTACAACACCGAGGTTGGCTAGTAAGGCTTTCTGCTTTGTTGGGAAATTTTTAAGTACCTCAAGAGAGAACATGGCCGAAGGTGTTTGGGCCAAGTCATCTACGATGTTGTAGCTTACAGCAGCTCTAGCCGTGACATTGTTGGAAACCCGCCGTATGGCGGGGCGTGGGAAAAAAGGGGGTAAATGAAGAGGTGTATTGGTTGTTTTGGACGTGGATGCTGCTAATGGGTCAGCGGGTTTGGTGTTAGTTCTGTACATATTTCATCTGGTCTGTAAATTGACCTCTTCGGTTGTCAAGGCTAGAAGGTGGTGAACACCTGTTTCTGCTGTCGGAGGTGCAGCCGGGGCGGTGGGATTGGGTTGGGGAGCAGGTGCAATTGCTACCAGTCCTTGGAATGGTAATGGGTTTTGGAGCACCATGGTTGAAGGTCCTGGTGGTGTCAGGTTGGGTTGAGCTGGGGCTGCCGTATTGGTAGCATGTTGAACTTCATTATGAATGGCCTACTTAGCGTGACCCATGAAGGGGCACTTGTGTGTGTAGTTCCCATAGACCTGCCGTAGTTTGCACGGTTTATTTGTGTGTAACGGTGTGTTGCATCTAGGTTGGTTTGGTTGCTGGGGGTTTTGAGCTGACCGGTTTGCCCCGACGTTGTTGGGAGGATTTGGTTGTTGACCGCTTCCTTGTGGTTGGTTGTTGGCTTGATTCCTTGCTCAGTTGTTTCTGGCTTTCCCTTGTTGGTTATTAGGGGCTGGTTGGGTGGGACGGTTTTGCTGTGAAAACACTTGTCCCAAAGGAGCAGGCAGAGCTGGGGCGGGGGTTTGAGCGGCTTACACAGGTGGTGCATAGTAGACATGGGGGGCTGGGGGTGCTACAAACATGGGCATCTGTCCCACATATTGTGTGTCGGCCAAGTAGATGCATGGGTCTGTTGCTGTGGCGCAGGTTGTGCATAAGAGGTTGTATCTCCGGACTGGGACATCATTCTTGCATAGTTAGAAGCTTGGTTTGGGTAGGCAATACTAGGGGTATTGCTTGGTTGCGGTGGCATCATAAGTGGTGCCAGGTGGTGTTGTGATTGATGGGAGACACAACCTATGATGCCATATGTGGCATGGGACGCCCCCAGTGCATCCCGGTAGGAGGTGCTTGCATGAGGAGCATCTCAAATGATGGTGTAGAGGTATCCAGACTGTTCATAAATGAGGTCAAACTATTGGGCCTTTAATATGGCCTCTTCCTCTGTTTGGGGATGTTAGGAGGCGACGTCCTTGGCTATAAGTGGCAACAATGTTTTCAAGAACCAGTCCAGGAATATCCTGTCATCAAGCTTGATCTTGCACAAGCTGCGAAGTCACCTCCACTTGTGGATGGTGATGTGGGTCATAGTGTTTTGGCGGAAAGATAGCAAGATTTCCACTCCTTCATCATATCTGACGAGGAGCTGGAAATACTGCAGGAACATAAAGGCCAAGGAGTTGAATTTTGGGTACTTGGCTTGTGGTAGCTCAATGTACCACTTGGCTGTAGCACCTGTGAGGGTGCGTTTGAATAGTCTGAGTCTGATTGAATCATCTACAATGTTGTTTGATGAGCACCATAGGTGAAACGTCATGATATGGTTTTGGGGGCACTCCCCTGCCTTCCCTTCAAACTTAGGGATGTTTGAGGGGAGCTTGGTTGGCATGGGAGGCCAAAAGGTTTGATGACAGATGGGGTCATTGGTTAACCTAGCCAAGTCAGGTAGGTTGAGGCGTAACATGAAAGGGAGGTTTGACCCAAGGTTGATGTGTGATGGACCAACAATGGTGGTGGGGTTTGCAGGAACATGATGTATTTGCACAACTGGGGGTACTTGTGGCACAATTATGGACGGGCCACTGCCCCCAAGTATGGTAAGTGGGACAGTGTGAGCAGAAGGGGCACTGCCCATAGGTATGATAAGAGGGACAGTGTGAGCGGAAGTACCACTACCCCCATGTATGATAGGTGAGACAGTTTTACTGATGGGTTCCTTCTGACGGTGTGGAGGGTCGTCGAGAGTGGTCTCAGTGATGTTGGTTCAAGGACCCGAACTGTGGTGGATTGCCTCTTAGGCGTGAAGAAGAGCATGGGGGATCAATTTTGTCTGGTTGGTAGATCAAGTGGTGTAATCTGGTAATGACGTTCTGGACCCCAATTTTAGTGGCTTCCTATTGGCTTTCAGGTGGTCACTCAACCACCAAGACTGCTAGGAGACAACGCTTGGTTTTTTCCTCACGGGAGTGCTAGTAAATCAATAGGGGTCGTTGCCTGTTTCACTTGGCAATTCCTCTTAGCGGCCAGCTACTTTGGGGTTCCCATGGTACTCCTCACAATGAGTTTCAAGGCTGAGCCCAAGTACTTCCCACGGTTAAGGCAGTCATGGACTTATGTCCTCAAAGACTGCAAGTGTTCAAATTAGTGTAAATTGATAGATTTTAATGGTTGGCTTAGCATCATGAACTGATTTTGGTTATCTTACTTGGTATGGTTGTGTGCACGTCCAATGTATGAAAGATTACCCATTTTTTATTATTTTTTGTTACTCATTTGGTGACTGCTTTTATGGATTATGAATATTTTGCAGAGATTTTTTGGTTTGTTACAGAATTACAAAATTGGGCAACATGTTATGAAATCAGTGATTTATGTAACAAAAAACTTGAAACATGCAACTAATGAACCTGAACTATTGTACCCTTGCTAGGTGACTACCTTACACCTGTATTCCTTTTCGACCAGGAAAGAGTGCTGGGCTCTCAACACAATGGGACTAAGTGCATCCGTATATCCTCAGGTCACTCTCCGAGTGCAAGGTCAGTGAACAAGGAGGACGCAAATGCCGTGAGGCCCCCTAGGCCTACCACCCCCTCTACCTTCCAAGTCACCCATTTTTAGTGGTCTAAAGAAATCGCAAGTGAAGTGCCTATTACTATACGAGCTTTACCCTTCGTCTTATCCCATAATACCTCAAAGGGTGATGATTGGGTAGAGGAGGAAGGGCTAGGCAAGGGGTTAATTTCCAATGTTTTAATTAAAAACTGAAAACTAACTTACCTAAAACAGATTCAAATCCATTAATAAATAGTTCAAATCTATCATTAATTTGCAGAAAAATGTATGCAGAAGAAATCAGGCCACTGGACAGTGGCGGCTAAGCCGCAGTGACAGTCCAAACAACTTAAAAACCAAAATCTGAGAGACAGGAAGCCTGTTTTGGGGCAGATGTAGCGATGGGATCGCTAATTTTTTCCAAAATCAAGCGAGGGGGTCACTTAGAAACTGAAAATAGGAGCGATCTGGCTCTTGAGAGCGAAGTCACTCCTTTCGGGGCTAAATGAGTGATCTGGTCGCTCCTTTCAGCCCGATAAGAGTGATCTGGTCTGTGAAGTTGCAAAATTTGAAATCTAAATAGGGAACGACCGACAACAACTTGTGCTGTGGCTAAAATGGCTCGGGTCGGCCTTAAGGAGGCTCATTTGGAACTGTAAATGTAAAAAATTGAGATCTAAACTAGATTTGACAGAAATTTAAACTAGGTTAAGAAAACAGAAACGAAAAGCTGAAAAACTTGAAAAAACAACCCAAGGATCCTGTGGGATTGACCTGGTATGGTCGCCAAATTGTAGTAGGTCTTTCACCTTAGCTACGAGCAGGAATGACTATATTTCGTCTATAAGACGAAAGGGTAGGGTTCCTATGGATGAAAGAAAAACCCTACAAAGGTATGTTAGCTCTGAGCCATGAAACCCTGCAGGAAACTGTTAGAAAAATAAGAGATGACTATAGGAAATCAGAGGAGAACCTGCAACAAACTATTAGAACATAAACCTCCAAACAAAATAATCCATAAAACTAAACTTTCAACATAAATAAATGGTTATACCTTCAGCCCTTTGTGGAAATGGGCCACCATGCCCTAGCTTTGGAAGCACCTCTCTATGGGATGGAGTCTTGGCCTGTGGAGCTATGGAGGAGAGAGGGCGAATGACTTTAGAGGAATAGGGTCTCATGGCACTCACACGGGCAGCATAATGATAGGGAGAGAAGGAGTGTTTTGAGGGTGACCCCCACCCCTCTATTTATAGTTTTTCTTTGAGATTTTAGGGTTTTAAGCCCTTGGTCATGGTTTTAGCCCTTTTTTTGGGCTTTAATCCCCTTTCGCCCAATTCTTAGCTCCTTTGGGGGTTTTAAGCTCCTTTGAGGGGTTTTAGCCCCTTTTTGGAGGTTTTAGCCTATGAGAGCTATTTTGGCTCTTTTTAGGGGTTTTTAGGCCCTTTTTATGTTTTTGAGCCTTTGTAAGGGTGTGGGGGTCAAATGAGGGTAGTGAAATAGATGTATTTGGGTGGTGTAGGTCATGTAGAGCTCATTGAGGGATTTTTTGCGTTAACAAATATACTGAAAGATGTGCATGTAATTCCACAACAATTTTTATAATAAAAAACCCTAACATTAACTTCAAAAAATGATTGTATTGTGATTTTAGGATTATGCCTAGATTTGGACTATAAACCATGATTTAGAGTTCTAATTGCATGGTTTAATAAAATTCAAGCACAACAGATCTAGAAAACAAGACACTTGTTACAAAAGATGCATGCGGATCTTTTACCTCAACGAGTGCCAGAATACTAGTGCAAAAGGTTTGCAACAGTAAAAAAATATCATTAACTCTGAAGATAGTTTACAATGCTCAACAATGGCATGAATACCCAAGTAATTTGAATCCTAGGGAGGTCATTCAAATTGAATGCATGAGAGTGTATTACTTGTCAGTTAACACCACTCGAATCATCAGTTAACCACTTAACTGTAATCTAATTCACTCTAATAGACTCGGATGCAGTTTAAACTAAGTCTAACTAAGTCATAAATAAACTGAATGCCTAAAATTAGGTGAGGTCACCTTTCTATCTTCAGTTAATTGAGAATAAATCAATTGGATTCCAAAAATTAGGTTATGGCTCCTTTCTCGTCTCCAATTAACTAAAATTAGGTCAAATTAGGTCAAATCTGGCATAAGGGCGCCTTTATGACTCAAGTTAATTGAAAATTAGGTGAAAGATCTCCCAATTGACTGAGTAGGGAGCATTAATCATGCAAATCATCCCAGATTGTCTTCCTAAATGGAGCAAGAGGCCTAGATAACTGAAACTAATGAGATGTTGCTTATGTAAGCACATGTTTGAGTCAAAATACTGAGGATAAGTGGTAAATTAGTTTGTTAAGCCCAAATAAATGATGTTTAGTTGGAAAATTACTCCAACACCCCCCTTAATCTAATCTCATGTGGAGGATTAAAAAGAGGGCCCCAAGAACAAAGGACATAGGTCACCCTGTACATAAATAATCCAAAAAATGCTAAAAATATATAAGTGAGGAAAGTGGGAAACCCAGTGGGAAAGAGAACTCCCCCCCCCCCCTCAAAGAGACATTGAAGGATATAATTTGTCCTCACCACAATAGAACTCACCCCCAATAGTGAACAGAGGCAAGCGAACTTCTTCTCAGTTAAACTCTTGGTGAAGATATCTGCAATTCTCCCTTATGTATGACAATATTGAGTACAACAGTTCTGTCATGCACAAGCTCTCAGATGCAATGCATGTGGATCTCGATATGCTTGGTCCTCTATATCTAAACCTGATATGTCGAGATCCTGGTAGCACTATGATTGTCATAAAAAATGATAGTAGAAGCAGTGTTACCAATATCAAACTCAGCTAGAATACCCTGCAACCAAACTGCTTAAATGCAAGCATTGATTGCTCCTCAATACTCTGCCTCTACGGAAGATAAGGAAATGGATGCCTGCTTTTTGCTTGACCATCAAATAGGTCCATTTACAAACATGAATACATATCTAGAAGTATACTTTTGATCAATGCTATCACTTGCCCAATCTGAATCAGTGAATCCAACCAAGTCAAGATCGCAATATGTAGCATAGTGAATGCCAAAATGTCTCGTACACTACACATGCTGTAGGATCCTTTTGGATTCCTTCCAGTGAATCTCATGGGGTTGTTTCATGTACATTGACACAACATTCACGACATAAGAAATTTCAGGTCGCGAATGTGTCAGATACAAAAGCCGATCAATCAATTGTTGGTAGAGTGTAGAGTCCACCAACGATGTAGAATCCCCATCCTCAAGACTGATTCCTAAGAGGAATGGGAATGGTGAAAGATTTACATTTTTCCATATTGAACTTATTTAGTACGTCCAAATAATATTTTTATTGGGATATCATGATCCCATCAAAATTCTAAGTGATTTTGAGACAAAGAAATTGCTTCAGCAGGCCTAAATCACTCATATCAAATGCTTGGTGTAAAGTTGTTTTTATTGTGCCAATTGAAGCAAGAGTGCTTCTTGTAATCAATAGTTCATCAACATAAAGTACAATGATCAAAAAATTACCTTCATGCTGATGTTTATACACATTTGGATCTGATTTGCATCTCGCAAATTTTTGTGATAGAAGAAATTAATCCATCTTTGCATACCATGCTCTTGGGGCCTGTTTTAAACCATACAACGATTTCCTTAATCTGCAAACAAGTGTCCGATATGATATGTAACATTCGAGATGCTTCATGTAGATATATTCTTGAATATACCCATGAAGAAAGTCACTCTTCACATATATATGGTGCACCTCACAGTGCTTGGATGCGAAAATTTCCAAAACTAGCCGAATTGAGTCCATTTTTGCAACCAACGCAAAAGTTTTTGTGTATTCCACACCTTGAACTTGTGAGAAACCTTTTGCCACCAAAATTTCTTTGTATTTACAGGTTGAACCATCAGCAACAACCTTTTTTCGGTAGACCCATTTTCATCGAACCAATTTCCTCCCAAGTGGGAGAGGAACTAGCTCTCATGGTGCATTTTTTTGAAGAGAATTGTACTCCTCGTCCATGGCAGTTTTCCATATCGGATCATGTTGGGCATGGTAGTATGACTTTGGATATGAACCAATCACCATAATGCTAATGTAATTGTAACTTCATAATATATTCACTTGTATATTTCATATTGTATTTTATTGTACCCCGACAGAGATGTTTATTCCTTCGGTCGGGAGAGTCATTATTGTATTTAAGTCATGTAAAGTCATTGAGGTTAATCGTCCATTGTATGTTGAGGAATTAGACCCCAGAGTTAAGTTGTAATAGGGTTATTAGACTCTCCTACAGAATTCAACCCTGTTGAGGGAAAAAATTAAGTAAAGTTAAAGTATAAATAGACAGGGTACCCATCTATTTATAATCATCCACTCACTCATCAAGTTCACATGAGTAAGAGAGAAGACAAGTTCACACAAGTGGGAGAGAGAGAATCTGTTGAAGGACATCTCCATATTTTAGGGTTTTACTTTTTCTATTGGTGCTCATTCTATCTCTGAGGAAGTTACGAGGTTTTCTCCTTTATAGTTTCCCCGAGGAAAAATCTTTGTGTCTCTTGTCTCTTGTGATTATTGTTGTGCATGTTATTCTCTCAGATAAGATCCTAGATCATATTGAATAAAATGTAAAACTCTAACATGGTATTAGAGCCAAACTGAGAAGAAGGCATAGTGCAACTCCAGAATCTAGGGCTTAACTTTTGGGTCTCTCTCCACAGATCATCAAGAAAAGGAGGCTATGCCAACTCGCCTTAGAGGGGCACATTTTTCTGTCGAAGCAAAATTTGATACTGAGCATTTTCAAATTTTGGCCTGTAACTACTGCGGGAAATTAGGGTTTTTCATAGAAGTGGAATTTTGTAGTGCAGTCAACCTAGGATTGTTCTCCTCCTCAAAATTGAAATTTTGAGACCAAGATCAAAGTTTTTGGTTGGGTAAAACTCTGGGAAAGTCAAACCCTAGTTTGAATCTTGACTAGAAAAACCAGAACTGCAGAAGACCAGCTCCAGATCCAACCCAATCATCTCAAATTGGTAAGATCTAAATATTTTGTATTTCCATTTGAGGTTCTCATTAAAGATGTATCACCACACCAAGCTTGAGGATAAGCTTGAAGGAGCTAATAACTTTCGAGCATGGAAGTATAGGATTTCACTAGTCCTTGAAGAGAATGAATTGGACACCTACATAAATGAAGAGGTTCCAGTTCCAGAGGGAGATGATGCTAAATCCTTACACAAGAAGAATCTCGAATTATAGATCGAGAAGAAAATATGGGAAATGAAGATCAACCTCTCACAACACACACCAAGAATAACGAAAGAGAACACTCTCATCACAAGAAAGAAATACATCACCACCAGAATCAGATGGATAACCTTAGAAGACCCAGGAGAGATCTATCTAATATCAGAGGCTATACTTGTGATGATAAGAGACATTTCCATAGATTATCCCAAAAAAAAACCAAAAAAAGAACAACTAGAAAAGACATCATGCTCACACTGCAGAGGATGATGAACCTCCCAGGAAGAGAACCAGAGGACACAGTGAAGATTCTTCAAGAAATGAAGAATGTGTTCTGATTTCATCTCTCACAGGTACTATTTCACATGGGAGCAATGATTGAGTTATAGATAATGGGGCTTCCAAGCATATGACTGGATTTAAATAATCCTTTGTGAATCTATCTAAACATGAGTCACCTCACAAGGTGAAACTTGGGGATGACTACCAATACCCTATAAAATGAAGTGGTGAATCCTCTTACAAGCTGAACTCTGGAAAACCTTTGAAGATGAAGGATGTTTTATATGTACGAGGACTCAAGAAAAATATTCTCTCCATATATTCATTGGATGAAAAAGGTATGAGGGTTGCACTTATTGATGTCCAAGTTCTTATGTGGCCAAAAGGAAACAACATATGATGATGCAATAGTGATTGGAGAGCAAGAGGGAGGATTATACAAACTAAAGGGCCAACCTAAACAAGCCTTGGTCCATGACTCCATGGAGCCAAGTGAATTATGGCATAGAAGGCTTGCACATGTGCACTACAGAGCACTATCACTTGCAAGCAAAGAAGTTAATGGTCTTCTTAAAATCTAGACAAACCATGAAGGCATCTGCAAAGGATGTGTGAACAGAAAGAACATAAGGAAGACATTTCCAAGTAGCGAGAGAAAAGCAAAAGGAATCTTAGAAGTCATATACTCTGATGTATGTGGTCCAATGTCATCCAGTTCATTGAGTGGGTATGTATATTATGTTTCTTTCATTGATGATTTTTCTAGGAAGACCTGGATGTATTTCTTGAAGAAAAAAGATGGAGTATTCCACAAATTTAAGTAATTCAAAGCCCTGATAGAGAATCACATAGAAAAGAAAATTAACACCTTTTGTAGGCTAGGAATATTTCACCTTCTGTAGACAGAAGTTGTTCCTCTAGTCTAAATGGCTTAGATCCAGAACAAATGAGTGAATGACAAAGGATGAAGACCCTCCCTGGATGTCGTAGACACCTGGAATGTTGCTTCGATAGTGAACCTGTGTACCTGCAAACATATCAAACATGCAAACACATCAAAGCTACCAGAACATCATCTACTTATCCATGTTAGTGACTAAGGAATCTAACAACATTTACATGCGAAATCAAAACAACATTAATGTGGGACAGAAATCAGCTTTGCATTAAAGATGAATGGAGAAGCTTACAACCATTGCCTTAGTGTTGAAAGACATCTCCATGAAACCAACATCTCATCTCCATAAGCTCCAAATTTACTCTCTATTCTATCCAATGGCTTGGACTAGGTAGTCAATCCAATAGCATAACAATACCTCTATAGTTCTCCCCCTCAACTATGGACATGAGCTTGTATTTATAAGGCTCAATGGATAGGGATAGTTGAGAGATTTGTGGGTGAGGTGGCCTCTAAGATCCTATGATGGGGGATCTCGATCTCAACTAACCCACTATGATAGGGATAAGGGAGGACACGAGGCTCATGATATAGAAGCCTCAAGAAACTTCTCTTTTTTCCATTTTACCCAGGATATCGCTTTTCTTCTCTTATGACAGAGCAGTTTAGATAAGAAACGCTTATGGGAAAAAGGCCACAGGCGGTGGCACTGCGTATGGAACACAGGGTATAGGCGATGCAAGCAAGGTACCGCTCATGGGACACAAGGCAAGCGCGGTGCTGAGTTTTTTCATGTAAGATTGACAAATAGGATAGGTTTCCACTCCAAGTGCTGGGATTAAGGGAAAACAAGGTCTTATCACATGGTGGTGACAGGATTTGGGTATATCAGAATGCCCCCCAAAGCATGAGACTTAGAGGGATACGATAAACGAAAACTTTGAGAGAACAAGTTGTCAGCGAGAGATGAAAAATTTAGCTCGATCGGAGAATGTCGTCCAGTAGGCATCTGTAGTACATCAATACATTTGACTCATAGACACAAGTAACCAACTCAAGGCTACAGACCAATACAAGGCAAATCCATGAGAGGAATAAATAAGCATGGCTACTAGAATACAGCGTAGATCCATGTGATAGAGGAATCAAACTTGGACATAGCTACCAGACATACAATGTAGATCTATGTCATACAGACACAAATTTGAGCATAGCCATGACCATACAAATGTGGATCCATGCTAGATATACAAAACTCCATCGCAACCTAGGGAAAGCAATGAGCGCTAAACAAATACCCAGAGTATTCATCTCGTCTTTCACAAAGTACGATTCTATCCATGTGATTACAATGATCTGAAGTCGAACATGGTAGAAACCACTTGATTACCGGTCAATGATGTGAACCGTTAACAAGTGCGAGGGAGATCACCATTGATATCAATGATTCCCAAGGTACCCTAGTACAATCTACTAAGTGTGAATAGATTTCCTGATGTCGAACACCGAGTCGATTCTATTGATCAAAGGTCAATGATTTGAACCTATGTCGAGAGCAAGAGAATCTATCATTAAGGCATACAGATCTCAAGGTACTAAGTTTTTGTTTCTAAGACTATTTCTTGGATAATGAGCTGATGTCGACGGGAATAGTCTCGTCGAAGGAGGGCCATGATGAGTCCCACATCAACGACATGAAACTCGGAACATAGTTCCGAAATGATGTGAATGTAGTAACCACAAGACTAACTCAAAAGTACTGACACAGAGACTGTTTTGATGGTAGAGGTAAACTTCTTCAACTTCCCTTTGAACATAGGGCGGCATGACACAAGACTTGACAACATGACTGAACCAAACAAACACACAATGCAACAGTGGACAATGCATTCTTTTGAAAGACTCAAATGAGTGACATGACTCATGAAAGTGGATCATCACAGAGATCAGCTGAATACCCAATTGATTGACATGATATGCAGACAAGTGCCATGTTCAAAGGTAACAACAAACTACTTCCATTTATTTGCAAAATGATTCCCTTCCCATTTCCCTCATCATGATTGATGAGTGCCTCTTTTCGGTTTTACGAGTTCAACGAGGGTAACAAAAACTCGGTGTAGCTCGTCCGACGACAAGTCCAAACTCATATGTTTTAAGAACCTGAGAGAGGAGGGGTTCGTTCCCAAAAGAGGGTCTCTCAATGTTTGATATTACGAGTCCAATGAAATAAAACTCGGTATCGTTCATGTTTAGAGAGTCTGAAGGATTACGGAAGAAGACTCCAAAGGGTCCTTTTTCATATGATTTAGTCCCTAAGGCCCGAAAAAGTGTAAAATCATACCTTAGAGAACTCTTCTAGTCATGATTGGTTGGAGTGTTTCTTTTTTGTAAATAGTCTATCTGAACTGAAAAAGAGATAACCTACCGTCGAAGAGACTACTCTTCAAATATTTTAACGAGCGTGAAGAAGACAAGATCGCTTGATGATCTTTTTGTATTTAAGGAGCCCTAAAAGAGTTTAAAGAGGACTCCATGAGGTTTCTTTACACATTGTTAGTTTTTACGATCCTGGAAAGAATCGGAAACGGACTCAACAATCTTTTCATATTTAAGGAGCCCAAAAATAGTTTAAAGAAGACTCCATGAGGTTTCTTTACACAACATTAGTTTTTATCACCCTGAAAAGAATCAGAAACGGACTCAGACCTTTGATACTAAGTTTCAAGAGCGTGACCAAAGTGTCGCAACAAACACTCATCAACTTTTTCCGATTTATGGTAGTACGAAAAAGTCAAAAACGAACTCCCAAAACTTTACTGCTATGGTTCTTCTATCCTGCAATCGACTCAAAAACAAGTGATAAATGTGCTCATAGATTTTGAGTAGTAAGTGATTTTAAACCAAAACTATAACATACCAAACCCAAAAATGTGTATAAAAGTCATGTAAATAGTGAAAAATCAAAAATATTTTACTATTTACCCATAGTGGAGAGCATTTGGGGCACTTTATTAGCTAGATATTCAACTGCTGATATCGAGAGTTCCATCGTCGGATTCGAGCGCCGTCAGCTCCAGGTAATAGTTCAAACCCTACTCTTCCTTTTCATACCTTCAATTTTGATTTTGAACAGTGTTTTAGGCATGTATGGCAAGCCCTAAAATCGTGTGAGTAGGAACCACGCTTACCCCTTGCGGGATACGCGGTACCTTGCTATAACCGCGTCAAAAACAAAGCGCAAAGGCGGTGGCACCGCCTGTCTTCAATGGGGCACAGGTGGCACCAGCCGTGAAGATGTAAAACTGATGACACAAGCAAAACTAGATCATTTCTTTTGATTTCAGTGATTAAGAATGATTCTAATGGGTCTTGTGATTTTTTTTAGCAGGTTTTACCTGATAAAAAATGGTGATATGGAAGGAAAGACATCATGAAAATGATGACGCTTTCACCAAAAGGAATGTGGGTTGCATACCCGCATTACGAGACTGTGGACTCCTAAAATTATTCTGGACTCCCAGTATGGTATCACACAAGCGATTACTAGAGCACATACTCCGAATGTGGAATCTGGAGAAGCAACACTTTGAGGTTGGTGCTCACATTTTGACTGTGGAGGTAGAGGACATCTACTTCTTGACTAGATTTTCGAGACGTGGTGCCCCCATCTCACTGAAAAGTTCCCGAGGAGGGGATATTACTAGACAAGAGATGATAAACCATCACTGTATTCCAAGGACAAGGACATCGGGGAAGAAAATCCCCATAAAAGTAGTGATGGATGGACCTCTACAGACTGTACTATTCACTATGCAGAGAGTGGCGGGAAGCCAGGGAGTGCACCAGGATTCTAGAGCACATATTCTATATGCCATAGAGGCCATGGCGCCTACAGTCTTCAACTGGGCGGAAGCCATGCTTCCGATATTCAAGGATCAGTTGACTAAGTGTCGACAGGGGGAACTGAAGCAATTCGGTTTTGGTTCTATTCTAGCCTGCTTCTTCTTCGAGAAGGTTTCACAGATGAGACCCCAGGTGGTCTTTACAGAGCTGATACCACGGGACCCTCGCATGCTGAGGTGGTTCCAGATTATGGCTCGTACTGGAGCAGGTAGGGGGAAGGTAAAGTTTGATGACCCATTATTTCGATGGCTAAGGGATCAGATCCTCATGGTGGAGGACTATGCATATGCGGGCACGGACTTTAGCAGAGACCCTGACCTACCGCTCCCACCTGGTGGACAGTGGGGCGACATCTGTAAGAAGAAAAAAACCCTAAAATGGACATATTGTTTCTATGTTTTTTGATGTTTTATATTTTTATGTTAAGTAACGAGACCTGAATATCTTCATGCAGACGTTGGAGCAGCACGACCTAGGGGAGCTTCCCCATTGGATAGACGAGCCGAGGCCTACTTCGTACCGCAGGGTGACAATGTGACCGGGGAGTTAGAGGAAAACCTGGAGAGGTTGACCCTAGACATCCCTAACGCTTCCATTGATGACCTCCCTCTAAGGTATCAGAGACCTACATCGGGAGTAGCAGGTCGGTTTAGTAGACTGCTATGTAGAGTATCCCAGGCAGTGATGTGCTACCACGAGCATCACTAGACGATGTATGCATGATGTATCTACTGAAAGCTGATAGCTTTAGGATTTTGTATGGTGATTTTTACCTGAAATCCTACGTGCTTCAAATGAGGTCTCCTGACCTATTTTTTGTAAACATGTTCATATATATATATACAGACTTTTACCTGGTGTTTATAAGTCTCAAATGGTGAATGTATTTTACATGAGTTTTATGTGTCTCTAGTTGTTTATTTACAATGAACCATGTTTGATTTTAATGTCATGAGTGGGCGATATGCCAATCTAGGATGTAGTTAGCTAATGAGTCAGCAACCACATTATGTTCCCTAGGGATATGCATATAGGTGATGGTTTCGAATGACCTTTCTAACAAGCGTACTGTCTGAAAGAGGTGGAGAAGTATAGGGTTCCTAATGGAGTAAACATAGTTTAGATGACAAACCACAAGTTGTGAGTCCATCAAGACTACCAAATTGTGAACATCCTGGGAGGCAGCTTCAATCAAAAGACCTATGACTGCTCGATACTCGATGATATTGTTGGTAGCGGGACCAATACAAACCGCTCTTGAACTGACCAAATCTTCAGCTGGGGAATAGAGGACCCAAGCAGCTGAGGCAAGATTCAAGGTGTGGGGACAAGCACCATCAGCGAAGCCATAGAAAGCCATCTGCTCTACACGACCAAAACATGGTATAAACAGATACGGACACTAAACTCAAAACCATATTGAAAATACTCAAAGCACACTGAAAGTCAAGCAATATACATATATACAAGATACTATCCAGGAAATACCTAGGCATAGTACCTCTTCAGGTACAACCCATTGCAAGGTTGCCCTAAAGGGATTCCATTGTAGTCTACGAGCTTGTAGGCCCCTTTCTCTAAAACTTTAGAAATAACAAAAGGACCGTACCACATGGACTCGAACTTTCCTTTCCCTAGTTTGTCATATCTCTGATCATAAGTCAAAACTAGGTCACCCTCGTTAAAGGCACGAGGTTGGATGGATTTATCATAATTTTCCTTGACGCGTTTCTTATGTGCCTCATTAGCTAAGGCAGCATCTCTCCGAGTTTCTTCAAGGTTATTCAAGTACAAAAATATTTCTTCCTCCGCGGAAGTGTCTGGGAGAAGTTCGATGGCAAGTTTCAAGGATGGAATCTGACATTGAACCGGTAAGACAGGTTCGAGTCCATAGACAAGCTAGAAAGGTGTGAAACTAGTAGTTGTTTTCACTGAAGTCCTGTAAGCCCAAAGAGTGGAGAAAAGAACATGGTGCCAGTTGGATTTATGGTCTCCAACCATCCGACGAAGAATAGTTTTCAAAACTTTGTTAATGGCCTCTACCTGACCATTAGCTTATGGATAATATGGCGTAGAGTTTTCATGGCGAAAACCTAGCTTGGCACTTAGTTTGTCCATCATTTGATTACGGAAATGCAATCCGTGATCAGTGACAATGGACTGCGGGACTCCAAATGTAGCTATGACATGATTGAATAGGAAGAGAGTGACAGTATTACCATCTTTTGTAGGCATGGCCTCATCCCACTTTGTAAAATAGTCAACGGCTACGATGATGTAACCTTGCCCCCCGGCTGAGGTATCCTTATAATACATAAAATCAATCCCCCATTTGGAAAATGGGCCAATGGCAATGATGGGGTGTAGCAGAGCAGGATGAGTGCGCTTTTTGGGATAAAAATGTTGACAAGGTGGGCATTTCTTAACAGCCTCATTACAGTCTTTGAAAACTGAAGGCCAGAAATAGCCAGCGCGAAGGATTTTCTGGGTTGTAGCCATCCCAGACAAATGACCACCGCATGCTCCAAAGTGGCAATCATTCAACACATGTTCAGCCTCCTCATGAGTGAGGCATCGCCGGAGAATGGAATCAATCCCACGTCTATATAAGGTATCATTTAGGATGAGGTAGTATTTTTCGTGGTGACGGATACGACGGCGATTGTCACAGGATAGATGTGGCTGAAATCTTTGTGTTTGGAGATAAATAAGCAAATCTCCATACCATTGATCGGTAGTGCTTATCAGGAATAGGAATTCATTCGAAAATGAATCACTGGGCTCAAATTCTGTCGAAGCACAGGGAAGATCACACATGAGGTCGGCAAAGAGCAAGGATTTCTTTGACGTGGCTTTGGAAAACTCCAGATCAAACTCCTCTAGTATGACTATCCATTGGGAGTACTTGCCCCCAAGCACCTGACGAGTCAGGATGTAATACATAGGGTTCTGGTCTACCAATACAGTGGTTGTGTGGAGCAAAATGTAGTGACGAAAGTTTTGCACAACAATGACCTTGGCTAATGATAACTTCTCCACGCATGAATACTGGGTTTCAAAATCCATAAGATTCTTACTAGCATAGTAAATCACGTGCTCCTGACCGTTGGTATTTTCCCACACCAAAACCATAGCAATGGTAGTAGCAGAGGCAACAATATACAAGAGAAAGTCCTTTGAATAATCCGGGGGGTGTATCACAGGTGAATGAGTCAGAGCGTGTTTGAGATTATCAAAGGCCCATTGGGCTTGGTCATCCCAAAAGAACGGGGTATCCTTTTTAAGGAGACGCATATAACCGTGCGTTTTCTCTGCAAAATTGCACATGAAACGGTAGAGAAAGTTTGCCTAACCTTGCAAAATTTGGAGTTCAAGGAGATTGGTTGGGGCTGGTAGACCTAAAATGGTGGCAATTTTCAAGGGGTCTATCCAGATGCCATCCTTAGAGACCACAAAGCCTAACAGACATCCCGTCTCAACGCTGAAAACACATTTATGCAGATTGAGCCGTATATTATAATGACAGCATCTTAGGAAAATGTCTCTAAGATGACTAGGGTGGTCCTCCCGTTGCTGTGAATGAGCAGGGAGGTCATCAAGGTACGGTTCAACAATATGTTTAATATCGTGAAACGCATAGGACATCGCACGCTAGAATGTGGCTCCAGCATTTTTCAAGCCAAAAGGTAACTTCTTATATGCAAAGGTTCCCCATGGGAAAATGAATGTCATCTTGTGCTGATCGATGGGTAATATTTAAATCTAATTATAGCCAGAGAAGCCATCCATGAATGATAAGATGACACTTCCGGCATAGTTGTCGATAATCTGATCGATGTGCAGAGTAGGAAATTTTTCCTTGGGACAAGCTTTATTCAAATCCCTAAAGTCGATACAGATTCTAATGGTGCCCTTCTTTTTATCGACAGGGACAACGTCCGATACCCATTTTGTCAGGGGTACGAGATAAAAAAAACTCATCTTTGAGAAGTTTCTCTATTTCAACTTTAATAGCTGTGGCCTTCCGTGGATGGACTTGCCTTAGTTTTTTCCTGACAGGTTTAGCCGTGGGATAGGTTTTAATCTCATGGGCCACAATGGATGGGTCAATCCCTGACATTTCTTCATAGGACCAGGCAAAAATATCACAGAATTCTTTGAAAAGTGCCTTATATGCTTCAGATTCATCTGCCGAGCAGTTCTGCCCAACATGAACATGCTCGATGGTACCAGGCTTGGTTGATATGTCAATCGAATTCGTCTGAGTAATGTTGCAAAGTTTTCCTTCAGAATCTGTGTCTTGCAACAATATGGGACTTTAGGGTGCATTGACAATATCAACAAGAAACAGGGATGCATAATCATGGTTAACCAAACTGGTGTTGGGGAGGAATATGGATCTATGATGGTGTTGCAGCTGCAACTGTCACCCATGAACTCTGTTTTTGTTTCCCCTCTGCTACATGTTTGGATTGTTTTGAGGTCAACTGTTTTTGTGCTTTTCGGAAAATTGCTTATGTCTGAAACTGTTTGAGTTGTGGAATTTGAAGATTGGATTTAAAATGTTTCCCTTTTGATCTGCGATTTCTTTCTTTGATATTGGAAGTCTATTTCTTATTTTTGATGCTATTTTGGAGGTGAAACAAACTTTTTCGTCACTGCCCGGCCAAAAGTCTATTGGAACTTAACATTTTTAGTTTGGTTGATCGGAGGTCATTTAAACAACGCATCAGAGCCGTATTTCCCCGTGGAGCTACCGTTGCAGAAGCTGTATGATGATTGTTCTGAAGGATAGCGTTGACCTTTCCCATGCCATGACATTATTATGTTGACTTGCTGTGCGCTGTCGGAGGTTGGTTGAAGTTTGAGTCGGGGTTTTTAATCTCTATGACGCCGTTGTTTTGGAGATAAGACCAACTTTTAGACCGCTGCACAACCTTAATATTTGTCGAACACTTAACCTTTTCATGATGTTTTTGCGCCATATCGGAAGTTTTTATAACTTTGATCGAAGGTGGTAGTCTGATTGCCTTCCGCCATTGCAGCTCCCGAGTTAACTAAGTGTCTGCCATTGTAACTTCTCCACTCGCCGATGTTTTTGTTACGATTTTCGCTAATATGTTTATTTGCTGCGGAGCCCATAGTCTTTTCATCTTCCACCATTGCGGTTGCGTAATGCGCTAACCTCCCGACGTTATGTCGTTCTGTTCACCGACAAGGAGTTTTCACCCGATGCTTTAGTGTTTAGTCTTTCCGACACTGATGGGCTTAATGGTCCCGCGGAAATCGTTGCCCGTCTGAAACCCGCCATTGTGGCTATGAGTAAGACTATCTTGCCGATGTTTTAATGGTTCAAGCCGCCGATAAGGTTTTTCTTGTCGTTTTGTGAGTTTTTAACCCTTCTGTGGGCGGCGGTGGTTTCTGATTCTTGTTAAGATTTTCGTGACAAGAGCACAGTACAGGGCCTCATTTTGATGATCAGTTTTATTGTTAGTGTGGTTTAAGTTTATTGAAAAGATGTAGTCCTAATTAATGATGAATTTTTGTTTTAACTGTAGACAGACTCAGAAGATTCTTCAGATTACCGCTGCAAGAAGACATAGTTGAAGGATAAAGCTGAGGAAATTCGGTTGAAAAGTGATACACAAAGTTTGTTCTAAAATCAACGGGATCTAAAAAAGGAAAAATAAAAGACAAGGCAGAATCGATGGCAACAGAAGCCCAGGCTTGGAAAGGGTCCGTTAGTTACCGAGCTGATCTCATTTTATGAAGTACTCATAAGTTTAAATCCGAAATGTAGAGCATTATATGAATCATGAGCACTCACAAAAAGACGAAATTATGAGATTAAACGGTTTTGGGAAGCCCAAAGGTCAGATGGTTGGGGAAGCCCAAGGGTTTGGTGTTGTTTTTGTATAAAGATAGAAAAGTTAGAGGGAATGAGGGCTTTTTCCCCTGGAGAAAACTTGTGAACCATTTGTTGTAAGAGGAACTACTTCGTTTTACAATAGGAAATTTCAAATTTTGCCTGTTAGAAAAAGGTGCCGTGTGGAATGTTCGAATGTGAGAAATGAACAATGTTGAAGGGGAACTATTTCATTTTCAACTATGTTTCATTAACTGTGAGAGCGTTCTAACTTTCTAAACCTATGTTATTATCTGAATGTTCTCTGGTTTATTCTATGATAATTTCCACTATGAGTAATGGAGGTTTTAACTGTTGATGAGCTATCTTGTCGTGTATATCTTTATTCATGTTTACGTGTTTTGATTCTAATAACAGCTATCTGTGATTTGTCTTAATATGTGAACAATATTACATTACTCATGAATTAATATCTTGCTCCCTAGGGACAACTTAGTTAGTGTTGTTTTCCTTGTTGTGTGTGATTTAGATGTGAGAGAGTCTAAGACGAGAGGTAAAAACCTGCGCATCACATTGTGACCACTCCTTGCATTCTTTATCAATCTGCACCTTAGATAGGAACTTGCATATCATACTTAAAGTCAAAAATACAAAAATAGATACGGTGGACCGAGCCGCAACCGGTAAAACCATTTTTTTTTTGTTACTTGACCTATGGTGGTCAGACCGCAAACCGGACGGATTCCCTGCACCAAACAGTCACGGGCTAGTTGGAAACGTTGACTAGGGAGGATCCCTTTCTATTGTTTCCTGTGATTTTCCAAGCCTTAACAGTTTCTGGTGCTAAAAGGAGGGCCGCTAGTGCATGGTTGGCCGAGGAAACCCGTTTTCTCGAAATTATTCCACCAGTGACAGTTCAGAAAGCAGTTTGTTTTCCAATCCAATTCCTGAAGAGAAGGGTAGAGAGCACTTGTATTCTGTCAATAACGAAGTTGTTAATGATCTGAGAAGACACACTAGGGCATACGTGAAGAAGATTGGAGGATTACCGATTATCCCTGACTTTTCCAGAAGAGAATATAAAAAGAAAGACCGTCCTATATTGGAAGACTTGGTGTTGGTTGGAGATTGGGAAGAACTTGTAGAAACAGCCTTACAGGAAGTTGTACAGCCTTTGAATCAAGTAGGCCCAAATACCCCTTACGGTTCTCCTGTTCATACTCCTATTCATTCACCACCTCACTCTCCACCCAGACTCATGGAAGGTGTAAATGAAAATCAGCCACCCAACCCACCAAATCCACCACCTTCCTGGAAAGCCAGGTCACCTTTAAACCTAACTCCTCCTTTGCATAATTTACCTCAAGCTTTCGAAAAGATGTTTCCCAAGTTTGATCCAAATGAGAAGATGTTAGTAGATGACCATTTGCAAAGTTTCTATTTGACAATAGAAGGATTAAGGGCTGGGGAATATGAGGATGTAGTTTGTAGACTTTTTCCACACACCCTTAAGGGAGCAGCAACATCGTGGTATTTTGGTTTTTCTGCAAACTCTACCCCAGATTGGGATACCTTTGAAAGGATTTTTAAAAGTAAGTACGCAACCCAAAAAACTCACGCGCCTCTCATGAAAGGACTGTGCGCCTTAAAGAAAGAAAGAAAAGAGAAGGTGCATAGTTTTACCCAAATATTTGCAGCCTATCTTAAGAATTTTTCTGAAGCTAACAAACCCTCGGATAAAGTCCTGATTGAATATTATACCTCAGCTCTAGGACCAAAGTTGGCCATGTTTGCCAAAATGAAGGCCAAACCTATGCTAGCAGATACTTATGAAGAAGTGGAGAGAGTAGAGGCCGAAAAAGAAAGTATCGAGGATTATCCTGAATGGTCAGGAGAAAAAAATGTTGGGAGGAAAGCTTTGTTATTTACTAATCCTAAAGAGGAGAAATCATTAGATTTCGAAGGAATGGCAAAGATGATGCAGAAGCTCTCTAACAGAATCATAGACATGGAAAAGGAAAAGGAAGCCCAAAAGTTCTATAAGCCATATTACAAGAAAAGAGAAGATAGCAATCAATCCCAACCCCCTCCGCACAGCCCCGTATCTATGAACTTAACGGAGGTAGGAATGGATAACTTTTGCACTTCCCCCCAACAACCCCATTCTGAAAAGAATTGTCCTCAATGGTTAAATTCAATGACGTTGGTTATGAATTAGCTGTTGGATTCCAAATTAACTGAAGACAACGATGAAGAAGGGAAAGACAACAATAAATCAACAGAAAAACAGGAGGATGAAGCTGTGGTTTTATGGGATTGTGTGTCGGTGTTTGATGCGGAGGAAGAAAAGGATCTGAGACACAAGGGCATCCTGAAAACAACGTAATGACAAGAAGCCAGGGGTTGATTAAGGAAAACAGTCTTATGCTCTCGAAGATCAAAAGACTTCCAAAGAATGTTAAGAAATTTCAAAACAACTCCTCAACTAATAAGATTCCAGAATTTACCATCACCAGTCAAAATCCTAGATAGATCAACATGCCTACTAAGCCCAATGAAGAAAAAATAAATAATGTTAAATTGAATCTCACAGAACATAGGATGGATTATGACATTGTGGAGGATATCAAAAAGGTGAGGGCAAACATCTCATTATTTGAAATGTGCAATGTGCCGTAGCAGAAAGAAAAGCTATTGAAAGAACTTGAAGTATCAGAGGAGAGGCTTCCCATTGACAATCAGCCCTAAGAAGAATAAATTGGTGAAGCAAGTATGGGAGGTAAGCCTAAAAGCAAGAATCCACCTTTTCTCCTTACTTTTGAAATTTTCAACCACAACGTGCATAACTGCCTAGTAGACTCGGGGGCATCAGTCAATGTCATGCCACTATCAGTCTGCAAAAAGATAAATGGACAACCTAAACCATCTACCTGGAGGGTCGTTCAGTTGGATAGAACGAATGTGAAGGTACTTGGGGAAATGGAGGATGTTCTCATTCACTTATTTTCAAATGATAAGGTGTGTCAATTCATTGATATTGTGGTGGCTGACATACCGGAAGCTTATGGACTTTTTTTGAGCAGAGGTTGGTCGGCAAAGCTGAACGGATATTTTGCCTCGGTCTGGTCGCATCTATGGCTACCATATAAAGGAAGCCCAAATCAAATTAAGTTTTGAGGGAGCCCCACATGAAACACAATGTTACTCAGTTCGAAAGTAAAAATGAACCAGTGGATTCTATTTTGGGAAATTACTTTATTGAGCTAGAACTGGGAAACTATCAAGTGGAAGAAGCCAACAGTACATCTGACGCTCAGCCTGATCTCCTTCGGTTTTCACAGGCTGATGAAATCGATTGTAAAATAGTAGACTTAGCTGTAGATGTAGATGTTAATTCTCGCACAGTAGTGGTTAGCGATTTTTGGACACTTTTCTTTGATGGTTCTAAAACTTTAGAGGGGTCAGGAGCCGGCTATGTCCTGATTGACCCTAAGAAAAACAAACATTTTCTTTCATGTATTTTAGAGTTTGAATGCACCAATAACATAGCTGAATATGAAGCATTAGTTCAAGGATTAAGGAAAGCAATTGAATTAAAGGCAAAAAATATGAAAGTGTTTGGAGATTCTGAAATAATTGTAAAACAAATTCAAAATCAAATACGTTGCATTTCTCCTCATTTAAAAGCTTATCAAAACGAAGTATGGCATTTACTTAAATGTTTTAATGCATTTAACATTGTATCAATTCCAAGACTTAAGAATGCAGCAGCTGACTTGCTGACCACCTCAGCTGCAAGGCTTGTGCCCTCTAATAATCGGTGCTCTGTTGAATTGTTTTTCAGGCCTTCAATTCCATATATGATTACCAATCTACGAGTGTTCGATGCTGATCAGTAGATTATAGAATGCTTGACAAATGACGAGACCTTCAAAGGGGCAATTATTAATGATGAAGAACATCAAGCCGAGCTAAAATTCAATAATTTTATTCCTAAGGGAGTCAGGAATTTAGAACGGATGTTTGATTTAAACGAGAAATTTAGAAGACCAGTAAATGTGAAGACTCATAGCTCATCTCTACAGTTCGAGTTGATTAATTTGGGGACTGAGATGGAGCCTAAATATGTGGATCTGGGAAAAATATGCTCCCCAGGTGAAAGGGATAAGTTTATCATTCTTTTCAAGCAATACAAAGATGTTTTTTCCTGGACGTATGAAGATCTAAAGACATATGACACCAATATTATCCAGCATGTTATCCCCATCAAATCTAGAATCAAACCTTATCAGCAGCCTCTAAGGAAAATGCATCCAAAATTAGAACCTCTAATCCAGAGTGAAGTTAAGAAATTATTGGATGCTAGAATTATCTTCAAGGTTAGACACTCGGAGTGGGTTTCAAATTTGGTATCGATAAGGAAGAAATCCGGAGAAATCAAGTTATGTGTGGATTTTAGAAACTTAAACCGCGCTTCAGATAAAGACAATTATCATGTTCCACCCATGGAGCAGATATTGAAAATGGTTTCAGGTTCTGAACTTTTCTCTTTATTAGATGGATTCTCAGGCTACAATCAAGTATTAGTAGTCGAAGAAGACAGACTAAAAACGACAATCAGGACCAGCTGGGGAACTTTTGCTTACAGAAGGATTCCCTTTGGACTCATAAACGTTGGAGCTACTTTCCAGAGGGCTATGGACACAGCTTTCCGTGGTCTGATTGGCCGCAGTGTTGTAGTATACCTCGATGACATCACGATATTCTCAAAGAAAAGAGAGGAACACGCATTTCATCTAAAGCAAATTTTTGAACGCTGCCGAAAATATGGTATCTCACTAAATACCAAGAAGTGCGTGTTTTCTGTTACAGAAGGTAATTTGTTGGGTCACGTGGTTTCTAAGAAGGGGATCTCCATAGACCTAGAAAGGATCAAAGCCATCGAACATATTCCCTTACCCCATAATAAAAAAGGCATGCAATCATTTATGGGGACAATAAATTTCATGCGAAGGTTTGTGCCATATTTCGCTCAAATTGTCAAACCTTTGCAGCAAATGGTAAATCAAAGTGTGCAATTCAAATGGACTGATATAGAGAAGAATGCATTCAGTAAAATAAAGACAGTTGTCGCGCACACACCCTCTCTTAAAAGTCCAGATTTTGAGAAAGATTTTATTCTGTACACTTTCGCATCTAATGATTCACTAGCAGATGTGCTTACCCAGAAGGAAGATGGGGGAGATGAGTTCCCCATATCATTTATGAGCACTGGTCTGCAAGGGGCCGAATTGAATTACCCAGCTGTGGATAAACAAGCTTACGCAGTGTTCAAAGCGGTGAAACAATTCAGACCATATATACTTAAGAACTGGACAAAGGTAATAGTCCCACACCCAACTGTGAGGTCTCTTTTCGTTCAAAAGGAGTTAGGAGAAAGAAGAGGCAACTGGATAATAGCTCTACAGGAATATGACCTCAAATTCAAGCCAGCCTCCATCGTTAAATGGAAAGGATTGTGCAAACTGATGACTGAAAGTAAAGACAATGAAGAACATGACTGGGAAGATGAAGCTGAGTTACATTTGTTGGATGTATGTCCTCTTTTCACAACTCCGGACTCTTGGTATCGAGACCTTGTGCATTACCTTCAGGCGGGATTGTTACCGGAACATTGGAACTCTAAGCAAAGAAGAGCACTGCGTCTTAAATTAGCCTCATATCAGATTGTTGAAGGAATATTATTCAGAAATAATTACGATGGAGTTCTTCTTAGATGCTTAGAGAAAGAAGATGCGAAGAAGGTAATGATAGAATTACATGATTGGCCTGCTGGAGGACATTTCTCTGGAGATACGATAGCACATAAAATTCTCAGAGCTGGATATTATTGGTCCACACTGTTTAAATATGCACACGCCCATGTCAGAAAATGCGACATCTGCCAAAGGTGTGGTGGAAGACAAGTTAAAGCAGCAGGACCATTAAAGCCTGTTATATTAACAGAACATTTTGAGCAGTGGGGGATGGACATCATTGGAGAGATAAAGCCAAATTCTTCCTTGCAACACAAATATATTCTGACGGCAACCAACTACTTCACTCATTGGGTTGAAGCCATTCCGTTGCATAAAGTAAATCAAGATGCGGTCATGGACTTCTTGCAAGATCATATTATGACCAGGTTTGGAGTTCCAATTTCTTTAGTTTTCGATAATGCTACTTACTTTTCCTCAGATTAGCTGCATTTGCTCATGAGAAAGGAATTAAGTTGCATTACTCTGCTAATTACTATCCACAGGGAAATGTCTTGGCTGAATCTACGAACAAGAATCTGATTAGGATTTTAAAAAAGACAGTGATAGAAAATCAGAGGAGTTGGCACTCAACATTACCAAATGCTCTTTGGGATGATAGGGTTGCCCCCAAGACTTCATTAGGTGTGTCCCCATATACCCTTGTTTATGGAAAAGAGGCCATTCTACCCCCCAATATCATGCTACCCTCTTCCATAATCGCTCAAGAATCCAGAGGATCAAATAATGAAGTCTTGCAAATGAGAATACATAATCTTTTGAAGGAAGAAGAATATAGATCCAAGGCCAAAGAGCGTTTTAAACAACAAAAGGAGGTAGTAAAGAGATGGTTTGATAAACACAAAGCTGGAACAAAAGATTTCGAGGTGGGAGATTTGGTTCTCAAATGGGACCACCCCCATGATGAGAAAGGAAAACACAGAAAATTTCAACAGTTATGGGTAGGCCCTTTCCAGATTGCAGCAAAGCTTGGCCCCTCAACCTATAAATTTCAATATTTACAGGGGTGGGAAGAGAACTTACCAGTAAATGGTTTAGTTCTCAAACCTTATTTTTCCTAAGTTTTGTTTTTTGGTTCTTTTATCTTGTACATAAATAAATTGATTTGGCTGTTTATTTTGATTTATTTTATTTCTATTTTGTTTTAGTTTAGATTTTGATTGATTTCAATAAAAAGGAGGCAAACTTTTGGTTGCATGGAGAGCATCGGAATTCTGGAATGATTAAATTCCTTGAGTGTAACACTGTGTACTATTGTTTTATCTAAAGGAATTTCTTCTAGTTTAGCAGTTTTCTCGAATGGCTCTGAACACATTGAAGTCCTACTTAATCCTTGTAAAATAAACCAGGATCAAAAGGTCTGGAATACTATTTGAGGCTCCATCCATCTCATATTTAAAAATTTCCTAGGGGGTGAAGGCAAAAGGCCCATGGAAAGGAAGCAGGGTAAACAGTATATTATATATAAATGATCCCATGCCATGAATTGAATGCCAAAAGGAAGATAAGAGTCAAAATCTCCTATGAAAGCAATATGTATCGAAACAAAGTACTGAACCATATAAGTACTAAATTGCCAAAAGTTCTTCTCCGTCCGTGAGTTGAAAGTTAAATACATCTCTCACACAAAAGGACACTATGGATAGAGGAGCCTGAATAAAAATTTAGAAAGAAAGGCATGCAGGAGGACTCATATGAAAAGGACCAAAGTCCAAAAGCACAAAAGTGCAAAATGGCATGGGAATGAGGAACAAATGAATATTTTTGTTTACCATATGTTACAATCCTAAAGACAGAGGTAATAAATGAAACTCATCTTCCTGGCCTCGAAAGAGTCACCTTGACTTGGAAATCTTGGTTTCCATTCTCCTAAATTGGACTATCATCAATGATTAAAAGTACATATATTTGCCATTTGGGAAATCCAAACATCTAGAAGAATTCAACATGTTCATTTTATTGTTAAACAGTCTGATACTTAAGGAATAAATTGTCCAGAGATCTAGGTTCAACAGGTAGTCGCCAATTGTTGCAGCTACAACTGTTCTCCCAAATTCTTGAAATTTTGGACCCTCCTCTTAATTTTTATCTTGCCTAGAATCGTTTGGATCCATGAACTCTGTTTTTGTTTCCCCTCTGCTACATGTTTGGATTGTTTTGAGGTCAACTGCTTTCGTGCTTTTCGGAAAATTGCTTATGTCTAAAATTGTTTGAGTTGTGGAATTTGAAGATTGGATTTAAAATGTTGCCCTTTTGATCTGCGATTTCTTTCTTTGATATTGGAAGTCTATTTCTTGTTTTCGCCGCTATTTTGGAGGTGAAACAAACTTTTTCGTCACTGCCCAGCCGAAAGTCTATTGGAACTTAACGTTTTTAGTTTGGGTGATCGGAGGTCATTTAAACAATGCATCGGAGCTGTATTTCCCCATAGGGCCACCATTGCGGAAGTTGTACGATGATTGTTCTGAAGGATAGCGTTGACCTTTCCCATGCCGTGACGTTATTATGTTGACTTGCTGTGCGGTGTCAGAGGTTGGTTGAAGTTTGAGTCGGGGTTTTAAATCTCTATGACATCGTTGTTTTGGAGATAAGACCAACTTTTAGACCACTGCACAACCTTAAGATTTGCCGAACACTTAACGTTTTCATGATGTTTTTGCGCCATATCGGAAGTTTTTATAACTTTGATCAAAGGTGGTAGTCTGATTGCCTTCTGCCATTGCAGCTCCCGAGTTAACTAAGTGTCCGCCATTGTAACTACTCCACTCACCGATGTTTTTGTTACGATTTTCGCTAATATATTTATTTTCCGCGGAGCCCGTAGTCTTTTCATCTTCCACCATTGCGGCTGTGTAATGCGCTAACCTTCTGACGTTATGTCGTTATGTTCGCCGACAAGGAGTTTCCGCTCGATGCTTTAGTGTTTAGTCTTTCCAACACCGATGGGCTTAATGGTCCCGAGAAACTCGTTGCCCGTCTGAAACCCGATGTTGTGGCTATGAGTAAGACTATCCTGCCGATGTTTTAATGGTTCAAGCCGCCGATAAGGTTTTTCCCGTCGTTTTGTGAGTTTTTAACCCTTCTGTGGGTGGCGACGGTTTCTGATTCTTGTTAAGATTTTCGCGATGAGAGCGCAGTACAGGGCCTCATTTTGATGATCAGTTTTATTGTTAGTGTGGTTTAAGTTTATTGAAAAGATGCAGTCCTAATTAATGATGAATTTTTATTTTAACTGCAGACGGACTCAGAAGATTCTTCAGATTACTGTTGCGAGAAGACATAGCTGAAGGATAAAGCTGAGGAAAGTCGGATGAAAAGTGATAAGCAGAGTTTGTTCTAAAATCAACGAGATCTAAAAAAGGACAAATAAAAGACAAGGTAGAATCGATGGCAACAGAAGCCCAGGATTGGAAAGGGTCTGTCAGTTACCGAGCTGATCCCATTTTATGAAGTACTCATAAGTTTAAATCCGAAATGTAACGCATTATATGAATCATGAGCACTCACATAAAGACGAAATTGTGAGATTAAACGGTTTTGGGAAGCCCAAGGGTTTGGTGTTGTTTTTGTATAAAGATAGGAAAGTTAGAGGGAATGAGGGCTTTTTCCCCTGGAGAAAACTTGTGAACCATTTGTTGTAAGAGGAACTACTTCGTTTTACAATAGGAAATTACAAATTTTGCCTGTTGGAAAAGGTGTTGTGTGGAATGTTCGAATGTGATAAATGAAAAATTTTGAAGGGGAACTATTTCATTTTCAACTATGTTTCATTAACTGTGAGAGCGTTCTAACTTTCTGAACCTATGTTATTATTTGAATGTTCTCTGGTTTATTCTGTGATAATTTCCACTATGAGTAATGGAGGTTTTAACTGTTGATGAGCTATCTTGTCGTGTATATCTTTATTCATGTTTACGTGTTTTGATTCTAATAACAACTATCTGTGATTTGTCTTAATATGTGAATAGTATTACATTACTCATGAATTAATATCTTGCTCCCTAGGGACAGCTTAGTTAGTGTTGTTTTCCTTGTTGTGTGTGATTTAGATGTGAGAGAGTCTAAGACGAGAGGTAAGAACCTGCGCATCACATTGTGACCACTCCTTGCATTCTTTATCAATCTGCACCTTAGATAGGCACTTGCATATCATACTTAAAGTAAAAAATACAAAAAGATATACAGTGGACCGGGCCGCAACCGGTAAAACCCTTTATTTTTTGTTACTTGACCTACGATGGTCGGACCGCAAACTGAACGGATTTCCTACACCAAACAGTCACGGGCTAGTTGGGAATGTTGACTGGGGAGGATCCCTTGCTGTTGTTGCCTACAAATTTCCAGGCCTCAACAGATGGCGATCCTCCCAAATGGACTCATTTGTACTCATGATATCCATAATGGACTCGTCGGAACGAAAAGTCTCAGAGAGATAATCTCGAACAGGAAGAGACGGTTCTAACCAGTAAGATAAGTGGTAAGGATCCGAAGCCACTAGATGAAGGTCATTAGTGTGATCATCGGAAAGGGTTTGAATGGTGTCATACATTGTTTCGTGTGGACTCAACGAGGTGGACTCAACAACTTGTTTGCCCTTAGGATCATGGTCAAATGACGCAATCATATTGACTGTCGCGGTGTCCGTGTTAGGAGTGGATGGAAAAATCCCCATATGGGATGAATCCTTCAACATGCCTACCCAATCGACTAGTAAGGAGGAGGGGACTGGCCTAACATAGGGATGTTATTAGCTGTAGAGGTAGTAACATCCGACGTATAGAAATCAAGCTGGTCAATGGTAACAATTATCCCTAGATGTGGAAATTTGACTGTTCGGAACACTGTCGAAGCGACAATAGTCATGGCATAAAACCAATTTCTTCCTAGAAGGAGGTTGTAATCTAACGGGACATCTACTACTTCTACTTGAATAGAAACAATTTTTTCCCCAAGCTCGACTGTAAGGGATGATATGAGACCATGGGGCTGGAAACCTCATCCATCAAAGGATTTTAGAGTCGTAGGCAATGTTAGTCGATGTTACAAGCTCGGGAGAGCCGAGAGCTTTCAAACAAGACATAGACAAAACCGAAGTCAAAGATCCTTCATCTAGAACAGTTCTAAAAACCTTCTTTCCAACTACTTTCGTGATGATTTGAAAAGCAAGTTTATGAGGTAGCCTAGACTTATAGTTCTCAATATTGAAATGAATCAAATTAGTCATTAGCGGAAATTTGGGGTCTAAAATGGGCCTTATAAAAAAACGTGCCAAAATAAGTTTTTGTGAGTTGGAATTCAAGAACCAATAGAATTTCAATAAAATAAGTCAACCATAATGGTTGAATTGACATATTTGTCATTAAAAAAAACTACTTTTTTTGTTCGTATTTTCGACATATCTCATTGTGTTTTTACTCAAATTTCGATTGGGAGAATGTCATCATCACGTTTTTCAGGTATTTCTTGTTTTTTGGGGTAGCAGGGTCCGTCAAAAGTATGCAGTGTGGGTACTCGTTGAATGCGGAATCAAATTCCGCATCCAACGAGCTCTCCCAATCGAAATTTGAGTAAAAACACAGGGAGATATGTCGAAAATATGAACACAAAAAGTAATTTTTTTCTTTCTTCCTCCAAAATTAATCAATATTATTTTATTATTTTAACTATTATTTTATTATTTTAACTATTGTTTTATTATTTTCCTTAGGAGGCCCATTTTAGACCCCAAAATTCCTCTAATGATTATTTGAGTCTAAAGCTCCTAACGCAGTTAACATATTTTTGCGTTGTATATGACAACTTTGGAGTACTTCTAAGGTAGACATTGCACAAGGTGCCTGAGTAAGATCTTCAACTACATTATAAAATTGAGCAGCTCGAGCATTAGGGTTAAAACCAGCCTTCCTAAGAGTACTCTTGGGTGGACGCAAAATCATGTCGAGAGTAGGATTTTCGATGGTTAAGGGGACAGTAGACGAGGATTTCGGAGAACCAGTAGAGGGAGCTTTTCCTAAAGAAGAATGGTCTTCTTTCTTGTCTGCGGGTTTGTCATAATTCTAACTACGAGTTTGTAGACTAATGGTATCCAAGGACATCAGACAAATTTCCTCTGACGAACTAGAGTTACCTTGATTAGACATGTGGTCTATCGGTTGTTGTTGAGAGGAAAAAGGATCCATGAGAACTGCGGGTGCGGGATTTGATTTCAGAAATTGAGAGATTTCATCCCGGCAAGGACACTCTTTTGTGAAATGGTCACCTCCGTATAGCAGACATGGATATTTTTCTTTTCTTTTCCATTTATCGTTATCATTGTTGGTTTGTCTTGGATTCTCTTGTTGGTTTCCAGGTTTTTTATTCTTATTTTTATCCTTCTTTTTATTATTTCCTGAGGTTTGAGTACTTTGAATAGAATTGACCTCGACGAAAACCTTAGGAGTCGAAGGAGTAGGGGTGGCAGTCTGGGGTTGCTTGGTAGGTTTTGCTGCTGACGGGGACTGGATTGAACCAACAATCATATCAATAGGTACTTCTGCTGGTGGCTTTGCGGGATCAATGCTTGGGCAAGGAGCTTGAGGAATCAAGTCATAAAGAGTTCCAGACTGGGAATAGACCAAGTCTAGATACTGGGCTCGACTAATGGCTTTCTCTTCAGTAACGGCACCGCCCATAGCCACATCTCGGGAAATTGAAGGTAACAAAGATTTGGTAAACCAATCAGCTAATAACTGATCCAGAATAGGAGCCTTAATAAGCCTTCTCCACCTTCTCCTCTCATGGATATGATCGGATATGTGGGTGGAGGTGTTCTGTCGCAGAGAAGTTAAGAGATCAGTACCCATTTCATAACGGATAAGGAGCTGAAAGTGTGTAAGAAACACGGTTGGAAAGGAGCCAAAATCCACAAACGAATGTTGTGGAAGTTCAATGTACCACTTCACAGCTGTACCGATCAAAGTTTTTTGAAAGAGACGTAACCGAACTGAATCATCCATGAGGGAGTTTGAGGAACACCATAGATGGAATGTCATGACATGGTTTTTTGGATCGTCTCCTTGCTTTCCATCGAACTTTGGAATGTCCGATGCTAACTTTACCAGAATGGGAGGCCATGAGGGATTGTGTCGAATGGGGTCATTAATCAACTTGGACAAGTCAGGCAAGTCCAAATTTGCTAGGAAAGGTAATTGATGGTTAGGTTGCACATACTGGTAATATTGATATGGAATTTATATACTAGTAGGACTGTAAGTAGACTGATAGACAGGTTGTTGCGAGGAAGAACTACCTAGAAATCCGCCCATGGGGGGTTGATTTTCGGGATCAGGACCGTTAGGGCCACCAGGGCCTCCGGGAACACCAGGACCATTGGGACCACTAGGACCACCAGGACCACCAAGAGGTGGACCACCAGACCCTCCAGGACCTTTAGGAGGTAAACCCCCAGAGCCACCGGAACCACTAGAGGGAGGGCCACTAGACCCTCCAAGGCCATTAGAAGGAGAACCACCAGGCCCCCCAGGACCAACAGGACCATTCATACCATAAGGAGGGAAGCCACCAGGCCCCTCAGGACCATTAGGCCCCCCAGGGGGAGGACCTCCATAAGGCGGTCCTCCAGCACTTCCCGCAATATGAATAGCTATCCCCCCCCATAGCTGGCATTTAAGACCAGTTAGGTTACCCCCATGGCATAAAAGTATTACTAGGGTATGGAATTCCTGCATATGGAATTCCTGTAGGGTTGGGTGGATAATTAATATTTCCTACAGGTGTAGTATAACCATAACCCCGAGAGGATTGAGTGGTTACAAGTTGTGCCCCCAAGGGCTGACCTGAACTGGATGGGGGATTAACCATATTAATATGAGTGGGGGGGGATAAACTATATATTGTTCTATATTAGAGGTCTTTACTTGACTAGGTACAATTCCGATGCCAAATAACGTAGGTCGTGCCGAGGGTTTCCCCCCGGCACTAGAAGGTGATGACGAAACAGGAATTGAACGTTGAGCCCCAGGTGCAGAAGACCTGGGAGGATTGGGAACATACATAATATAGGAGGTGGTGGGGTTGAATGTTTGACGTAGGTTGTGTGGAGTCACTGTGCGATCTATAATCGGTTCAATGGGTCTCATAGAATTGGCAAGTGAACGATATCCCACAAGCAGAGCTGCGGAACGTGGTGGTGGCCATATCCCACTACCATATTTTTTATTTTGATGAGATAGTACTAAATGCATAAGAGACAAAAGAACATAAAGAGCCTAAAATCTTGTGAGGCCAATCAGAGATCCAATGTCTAATGCTCAATGATGATAATAACCTAGTCTCAGTAAAAAAAATTATTTTTTAAAGAAGCAAAAAGAAGTCCTCTATGAAAACAAAAAATGAAATCAAGATGCTAATCAAATGTTTTTCTTTCAGCCTGTATAACAGAAACGAAAAGAGATCTCACTAACACCCTAAGCTTTTCAAAAAACAAGAAGTCCTTTCACAATCACAACCAACAAGCACAGAAGTGAATGAACAATCAATAAGCCTAATCTAGCTTTTGAATTCTCCAATCAAACCAATATTTTACCACAAAATTTCAAACCACAAGCATCACATTCTAACACACAAGCCTGATAGTGTAGGGCTGAAAGCAAATCAACTCAAAATTTTTTGCAAAAATGAGAAAAAAGTGGTCTTGGAACAAAGCCTATTTGGCACCGCATTGCAGGGGTCTTGACAGAGCGGTTCTGGACCAACACCGCTTCTAGATAATAGGACTCAGACGGTGGCACCACGTATGGAACATAGGGTACAGGTGGTGTGAGCAAGGTACCGCTCATGGGACACAAGGCAAGCGTGGTGCTGAGTTTTTTCATGTATGCTTGACAAATAGGATAGGTTTCCACTCCAAGTGCTAGGATTAAGGGCAAACAAGGTCTTGTCACATGGTGGTGATAGGATTTGGGTATAACACCTTTCAATCAGACAATGGCGAGGAATTCACATCAGAATAATTTAAGGAATTATGCAGAGATTCGAGGATTAAGAGGGAGTTGACCACTCCATACAATCCACAACAAAATGGAGTTGAAGAAAGGAAGAATAGACTGATTATGGAAGAAGAAAGAGAAATGCTTCATGATCAGGATCTTCCTATGCATGTATGGGAAGAAGCTGCAATAACAACCTTGTATGTACACAATCGTACTCCACATAGAATACTGGACAACAAGACACCAAAAGAAGTTTTCTCCTGTGAGAAACCAGAAGTCAGCCACATCATAATATTTGGTTTCCTGGTGTACATACATGTTCTGAAGGAGAAAATAACAAAGTTAGACCCTTCAGGAAAGAATGACATATTTGTGGGATATAGTGAAAAATTGAAGGCTTACAGAATATACTTTCCATGGTACAAGAAGATCGATATCAGTAGGGACGTGACATTTGATGAAGACTCAGCATACAACAAATCCAGAAAACTACCTATTAAATACATTGAAGAACCATAAGTACCCAGGATCCAAGAGACAACAATGAATGAAGCAACTCCAAAAGAAGAACGAGAAATGGAAGAACCTCTAGAACTTGTAGATCCACCCTACGAGAAGAATTATTACAAGAGGAAACCAACATGGGTACGAGAGGCAATTCTAAATGCAGAGAGATATGGCGCTCCAGAAGGAATACACAGAGAAAGCAAGAGACCTAGGCCATACTCTAGCTACGTAGCCTTGCTATGCGACATCATTAACAAGGAACCTTCTAGCTATGAAGACGTGTCATAAAAGAAATAATGGAAGGATGCCATGATTGAGGAGTACCAGTCGATCATGAAGAATGATTTCTGGGATGTGGTCCTGAGACTAGAAGGGAAGTCTGTTGTGACTTCCAAGTGGATCTACAATATCAAGCCTGTTGCAGATGGCGGCATAGAGAAATATAAAGCAATATTTGTGGCACATGGCTTCTCCTATAAGGAAGGGATAGATTATGAGGATAATTTTGCACCTGTAGCCATATACACTTCCATCTAAAAAATACTTTCTTAGTTGCAGTGATGAAATGGAAGGTACACCAGATGGATGTCAAGACGACATTCTTGAATGGTGTAGTGGAAGAGGAAGTGTATGTGGAGCAGCCACTTGGATTTGAGACACATGACAGGCAGACTCATGTGTGCAAGTTGAAGAAATATTTGTATCGACTCAAGCAGGCACCCAGGACATGGTACGGTAGGATGGACAATTTCCTGACTAGTTTTGGCTTTACCAAGAGTAAATAAGACTCCAACCGTTACTACAAGGTTGAGAAAGGGAACCCAATAATACTGCTACTGTATGTAGATGACCTGTTTGTGACAGGTGAGGATGGGTTGATTATAGATAAAAAGAGGAAGCTTGTTGTCGAGTTCGAGATGAAGGACTTGGGAATGATGCATTATTTTCTAGGTATGGAGGTGTGGCAGAGTGCAGATGGAGTCTTCCTTGGTGAAGGGAAGTATACAATAGAGATCTCGAAGAGGTTTGGGATGATGAACTGCAAGGAAATAACCACACCCATGGCATCGAACTTGAATCTACTTTGTGATGCTTCATTAGAGTCAATTGATGCCACGATGTATGCTCAAATGATTGGGTCATTGATGTACCTAACAAACATGAGACCAGGAATATTTTTTGCTGTGAACACTTTGAGCCAGTTCCCGATGAATCCAAGACAAGTTCACCAAGTTGCTGCAAGGCATATATTGAGGTACCTGAAGGGTATAGTTGATTATGGGCTCAGGTATGACATAGATCAAAAGGTTAACCTGCAGGGTTATGTTGATTCATACTGGGATGGAAGTGTCATAGATAGGAAGAAAACCTCAGGGTGTTGGTTCAGTATGGGATCAGGTGTGATCTCTTGGTTTAGCAGAAAACATTCTTGCATGGTACCGAGTACAGCCGAAGTAGAGCATGTCACAGCTTGTTCGACTAGTTGTGTAAAGTTTTTCGAGAACCCAGTGTTCCATGACAAGTCAAAGCACATTGAGATCAAGTACAACTATGTCAGGGATATGGTGCAGAGAGGAGCAGTAAAGCTCCTGTATGTTGCGATAGACAAGAAGATAGCTGATGTGTTGACCAATCCACTAGCTAGAGTGAAGTTTGAATACTTCAGAGAAAAGCTTGTTGTACTTTAGATCAAGGTTCCCTCCAAGGGGAGGTGATGAGTCCAGAAGACGTAGATGCACGAGAGCATTTCTCACATGGTGGTAGGTGTGTCCTCCCATGGTGCAGATGTAAGGGATGTGGTCATTCCAGCATGGTTGAGATGTGTGCATCTGGGCTGTGCTCTGTGTGCCTATGAGATAATCTGAAGATGATGAGATGGTAGTAGGGGATTTAGGTTTTGCAAAGCCATATAATAAGTCCTAAGAGATCCTTTAGGTTTTGAAAAGGCATATAATCAGTCGTGGATGCTCTTTTAGGTTTTGTAGAGGCATAAAATCAGTCCTAAGAGTTCCTTCAGGTTTTGCAGAGGCATATAATCAGTCCTAGGATGCTCCTTTAGGTTTTGCAGAGGTATATGATCAGTCCTAGGAGATCATTTAGGTTTTGCATAGGCATATAATCAGTGTTGGGATGCTCCTTCAGGTTTCGTAGAGGAAATGTAATAAGTCTTGAGCTATACCTACTTGATGGCTTAAATACCTACATGGAGGCTAGGCCTACATCCAACATGAAAAAGGGCTAGATATGTAGAACTTCCTATGACGAGTAGACTCGAGAGATATCACCATTTGATCGATATGACGAGGACAACAACAATAGTGACAATGATGATCCAACATTGAAGATTTGTGCCTATATGTATTGATGTCTATGTCAAGAGAATACCTTCCTAGTTAAGAGGGAGTGTTAATGTAATTGTAACTTCGGAAGATATTCACTTGTATATTTCATATTGTATTTTATTGTACCCCGACAGAGATGTTTATTCCTCCGATTGGGAGAGTCATTATTGTATTTAAGTCATGTAAAGTCATTGAGGTTAATCCTCCATTTATGTCGGGGCATTAGACCCCATATTTAAGTTATAATAGGGTTATTAGACTCTCCTAGAGAAGTCAGCCCCGTTGAGGGAAAAAGTCATGTAAAGTTAAAGTATAAATAGAGAGGGTGCCTCTCTATTGTGCCTCTCTATTTATAAACATCCACTCACTCATAAGTTCGCATGAGTAAGATAGAATACAAGTTCGCACAAGTGGGAGAGAGAGAAGTTGTTGAAGGACATCTCCATATTTTGGGTGTTTACTTTTGCTATTGGTGCTCATTCTATCTCTTAGGAATTTACTGGGTTTTCTCCTTTATAATTTCCCTGAGGAAAACTATTTGTGTCTCTTGTCTCTTATGATTATTGTTGTGCATGTTATTCTCTCAAATAAGATCCTAGATCATACTAAATAAACTGTAAAAATATAACACATAAACACGTCTTAGACATCAATAGATCAACATATGAAAGAGCCATACCTTCTCTTTGAAAGTTTGCTCAAGTTCTTCTTGGATCGACAGGATTTCCAACATTGGAACTGATAGATATGAGAGTCTTTTCTGCCCACTTTGGCAACTAAGGGGGCTCATTTGGATCTGAATCTGAACCTGATTCTTCATGTTCATTAATATCGTACATAACACCAAAATATTAGAATATAAAATTTTAGTATCATCTCCCGAATCTTCTTCAGGAAGAGGAAGCAATTTGGCAGTTTCTTCCTGCATTGGTTGAAGATCATAGAGTGGTTCTTGGTCTCCCTCACTGAGAGGGAGTGTTGAGAGTACAACTTTAGGAGTTATTCTCCATGACCTTATGTGTTAAGGTCTGAGACGTGTATTGTAATCAAGTTTGAAATCTATGTTGTAATTAGATTCATATCCTCTCCATGAGACTTGTTGTGTCAAGTCTAGAAATTATGTTGTATTAAGTTCACTAGCTTATTGTGTTAAGATAAATAGGTTGTGTTGTATCAAGTTAGGACCTTGATCAAGTCCTATTCGGGAGAGATGCTTGTACTAGGATCTAATGGTTAATATCATGACCTTATGTTAAGGTCTGATACTTGTTATGTCAAGTCCGGAACTTATGTGTATTAAGCTCACATGACTTATGTTGTATTAAGTCTCGATGATATACTATGTGATGTATGGCTAGTCATGGTCAAACAGGTGCTACAAGTCTCCTTTAGGGATTAGCTACTCCTAGAGTGATTTACTTTAACATGTGACTATATGACCTGGGGTAATACATATGATCATAGGTTCAGAACAATTCTTTTGAGTATAATATGATATAGAATTAGGAAAACACATATGGACCATGCAGAGAAAATTAATATGAGAATAGAGATAGAGAGAGAATTCGAATTACCCATGCATATCTCCAAGTGAACTCGAATTAATAAGACATTAGTTGAGTCTTAGTTGTGATAAAACAAAGTTCAATTAATTAAAGAATCAACTCCTTAATTTATGCAGATGGTTGTTGAAGGTGACACTGATGGAGAAACACTATTTACATTCATCTATGTTCAGTTATATTAATTTATGTTCAATTACATTAAGTTTTGTTTAGTTACATTCAGTTGCATGCATTTCCATTCAGTTCATTCAACTACCAACTCAGTTAGAGACAATTAAACTCAGTGAATTAATGGAGGGTGCATATCTTCCTTGTGGGAGATAATAATTATGGGGGTTCCAACTTGGAACCAAGTCAGTGAGGGCTCATAGTTGAAGATAAAGAAGTGTTGTTAGTGTTAACTACTTACTGAAGCATGCAATTATCACTACCTTCCTTGTATGACCTAATTTGACTTCTTATTAAAGAGCTATCAACTTGGCAAGATGATCACCGTGTTCCATTTGATCTTCACCCTCTAGTGCTCTCAGTGAAAGCAATATTCCATTGTGTTGTAATTATTCTCTACCACTTATCAATCATACTCTAATATTGTTTACTAGGTTTTTTATCCTCCGAATCAGTGGAGGGTTTTCCCAAGGTATATCCTGTGTTCTATGGATTGATTTATTTATGTCTTTGGATTATTGATGAGATATATCTACACTGCAATTGTAGTTTAAAGTTTAAAAGTTCAAGTTTCTTAATATTTTCTCAAACACTAACATGGTATCAGAGTAAGGTAATGCAAGAGCTTAGTTTGTGCAAGAAACTAAAGCCTACGTAGATCTTGAAGTATTGAGAAAAGAGCTTGGAGTCATGGCATCGATCTCCATCCAACCAAAAGACCGACTTGAAGGTGCATCCAACTTCAACACATGGAAGGAGAGGGTGTTAAGCATTCTTGAGGTGCATTATCTAGGTGTCTATGTGACCTCACTGAGTGAGGAGTCTTTATCCAATGCAGGACGAATTAAAGAGCAAGATAATATGCACAATTTCCGTTACTTTTTAGGAGATGAATTTCATGGAGATGTTTTTATCAATCCATGAGAAAACAGATAAAACGGTTGAAAACCCATTTCCCAAATGGGTTGATATAGCTTAAGAGTGAGAATATTTCAAAAATTCGCAACTGGTTGAGAGATACAATCATGTATTTGAAGATGAAATTATCAAAATTCATGTTGTGGCCGTTTTCCCAAAGTGAACAAATTGATGGAACAACCCTATGATCTATAGTTTGGATTTTTACCATTATTCAAGGAATCTTGTGTGTAATGAAATCCTCATAGAGTTGGGATCTCATTCGAAGAAGAGGATGACCGTTAGAAGAATTTTTCCTTAAAAAAGAGCATTCGCTCTGGGTTGCATGTGATCAAGTTTCTCCATGCAGAGATTCACTACCTCTTGCATGCATTCAAATTTGCAAAGAGATCAAGACCAAGGGACTCCAGTAATCTCCACAAGGAAGCAAAGATCAAGAGGGAGCATGAAAAACAATAAAAGATAAGTACCCAAATTTTTTATTATATGCTATTTAGATATATATGTTTTTGAATGTTTTCATTACAGTCATATAGAGATTCGTATTCCCGAGATTATGAATTGTGAGCATATATGTTGATTGTCTTTCATTTATTTGAAAATAAACAAAATTCATAAGATATGACTATAAAGCATGCATGATAAGATATGAATATAGAGCATGCATGATTGTTCATAATATATGAATATAGAGCATGCATAATTATTTTATAAAATATGAATATAGAGCATGCATGATTGTTCTTAATATATGAATATAGAGAATGTATAATTGTTTTATAAAATATGAATTTAGAGCATGCAAGATTGTTCATAAGATAGGAATATAGAGTATGCATAATTGTTTTATAAAATATGAATATAGAGTTGCATGATTGTCCATAAGACATCAATATAGAGCATGCATGTTTGTTTCATAAATATATGAATATAGAGATGCATGATTATTCATGAGATATGAATGTTGGGTTGCATGATTGATTCATGAGATATGAATGTTGAGATGCATGAATATTGGATTATCATATGCTTTTGTTTCATTACAATCTATATTCTCGGGATTAGGAATTATGGAATAGTATAAACATGATTAAAAGCATATGTTACAATATTTTATTTTATTGGTAAATAGATAAATTCATTTTAAGAAGAATAAGGCCTTGCATAAATCTTCATGGGATCAAAATATAACACTGATATAGAACTGTAAAACATTACATGAAATATGAATGGGGTTAAGTCGAAACATTGATTTAATGCGTACATAACTATATGAAGCACTACAAATACATTGAAGTATTTATGTGATTAAAATTCGCGACATATGGTTATACTGAAACATTGGTTAGAATGTTTTGCATGTTAGTATGTGTTGCTTGTCATGTTATTGAAATGACTGGATTATGCAAGGCTGTTAATAACTTGATTGAATTTGGCTTGTAGGGAAAAACTATATGTCTTGACCTACAAGAAAAATGATATGTATTGAATGAAGAGCAATTCTGATGGCTGGTCTTGAAAGAGAAGGAGATGTTGTGAAGCAAGAAGCTTCTCATAGAATATCGAGAGGTCCCTATGTATTAGGAAGAAGTCAGAATAAAATCCCTAATTCTATTATGAGAGATATTAAGACTCTTGAAGATAGGTAAATTATCTTATTTACATTCATGTGTCAAGAAGAGCTTCAAACATAGACGAGAATGAAGCCTCTGTGATAGAGGACCCATATTATGATTCTTGCATCTTGATGGTGAGAGGGAGTAGCTAGATTCGCTAGCTCCAGAAGAACCAGTGTAACTGGTTAATGTACCTCCTGTAAAAATGGAGACCTGCATGATGCTCATAATTCAGAAGGAAGATCAGAACAATATTTAAGAATCTTGTTATGATTCTTATGATTAGTGTTGTGGAAATTACCAGACAAAGATTTTCTTCAGTTAAGGAAAATGTGCAGTAAAAAGAGCCTGAAGAGTTTCAGGATGATGGAATACAAATCCATGGCCATGCATATGAAGGTAAATATGAAATTTTATAATTCTTATTTCATATTTAGTGGGTCTCAAGGCAATTGAGATGTATTTGATTAGTTATAGGTCCCATGATCAATCATGTGCTTTACAGTTTGTACATAGACATGTACAAAGCATGTGTTGTGGTACCTACTTGGTACAAGTGTATGTGGACTCATTTATGTCTTGGTCGGTGAAATAGAGTTTCAAAGATATATGAAATATGACTAGTATAATGATCGAGGAAGATCACGTGTTGCTCTAGATAAAGCACGTTGAAAAGCAGTAAAGCTTTTTGAGGTTTCTAGTCAAATATATTCGAGACATGTTACATATCCACAGATGAGCAGCATTGCCAACATTCTTACTAAAGCCTCTATCCGGGACAAGCTTGGTATAATACAGAAAAACCCCTCTAGTTGAAGAGGGAGTATTGATGTGTCTTCATAGGAAGCAACAGATAAAATCCCCATCAGTTAGTCATGGTACATGACTTAGGCAAGGATGGGTTGTGATATCTTGTGGAGAGAATCCACATGAGCTGAGACATGGTCAAAGTCTCAGAGACTATTGATACTCAAGAAGAGTTATAGTCTAGACTGTCAGAGAATAGTTAAAACTCTCGAAGAGGTAGTTGGGGTGCTGCAACGTAAAGAGAAGGATCAATGAGAAAGTGTTAATGACTTAAAGAACATCACAAAGAATGGAAAGCTCATAGAGAACTTCTCCATATAGCAGAAGATTCAAGAAGTCAACAAATGTTGAAGAGTGAAAGAAAAGATAAGTCTTTCTTTCTGCATGTTATTACACATTTGTTGTATAATGTTGCATGTGATGAATTTAAAATCCATGGTTTCTAGTTTAGAGAAACTTTATTTTGTATTGGATCCATATGATGCTACTTTGTGTAAGTACTTGGTTGCTCTTTGAGCAGACCTGTTGTATTTTATGCTTACCACTAAACATATGTTTGGGTACCTTTAAGGTACATTAGAATATGCTCTTTATTGTATTTGATACATGGCAGACCTATTATTGATTGTGTTATCCAACTATTGTTTTAGCATGAGATAAGTGATGTAATTTGAGGCTAGTACTATAAAATCTAAGTGTATTGCGGCTAGTACTGTAGAAGCAAGATGTATGTCTAAGAGTGCTACAGAAGTAAAATTTGTTTTGCGGATAGTACTACTACTGAGGTGTAGTGTAGCTTTGGAAGCTACCTACTAGGGTGAGAGACTTGAGCCTACAATCATTAGGTGTTAATAGTCAAACTTTCTCGAAAACCCTATGTGTGTTTTATGATAAAACACATTCGAGATGAAGTTTTACTTCATTGAAGTCATGGTCATGAGTTCCAGTACATAGGTACCGATGAGCAGATTGCAAATTTATGACAAGACTCTATCTGTGATGAAGTTTAGACATTTCCGAGATAAGGTTGATATTGCAAAGAATGTCTCCCTTGCTGAGAGGGAGTGTTGAGAATACAACTTTGAGATTTATTCTCCATGACCTTATGTGTTTAGGTCTGATACATGTGTTGTAATCAAGTTTGGAATCTATGTTGTAATTAGATTCATATCCTCTCCATGAGAATTGTTGTGTCAAGTCCGAAACTTATGTTGTATTAAGTTTGCTGACTTATTGTGTTAATTTAAATAGCTTGTGTTGTATCAAGTTAGGACCTTGATCAAGTCCTATTCAGGAGAGATGCTTGTAATAGGACCTTATGGTTAAGATCACGGCCTTATGTGAAGGTCTGAGACTTGTTGTGTCAAGTACGGAAATTGTGTATTAAGTTCACATGACTTATGTTGTATTAAGTCTCGATGATATACTATGTGATGTATGGATAGTCATGGTCAAACAGGTGCTACAAGTCTCCTTTAGGGTTTAGCTACTCCTAGAGTGATTTACTTTAGCATGTGACTATATGACCCAGGGTAATACATATGATCATAGGATTGAAACAATTCTGATGAGTATGATATGATATAGAATTTATGAAAACACATATGTACCATGTAGAAAAAATTAATATGAGCACAGAGATAGAGAGAGAATCTAAATTTCCCTTGCATGCCTCCAAGTGAACTCGATTTATAAGAAAATAGTTGAGTCTTAGTTTTGATAAAAACAAATTTCAGTTAATTAAGGAATCAACTCTATAATTTATGCAAATGGTTGTTGAAGATGACACTGATGGATAAACACTAGTTACATTCATTTTTGTTCAGTTACATTCAATTGCATGCAGTTACATTCAATTGCATGCAGTTCCATTCACTACAGTTCAATTCATTTAACTAACAACTCAGTTAGAGACAGTTAAACTCAGTGAATTAATGGAGGGCACATATCTTCCTTGTGGAAGATAATTATGGCGTGTCAACTTGGCACCAAGTCAGTGAGGGCGCATGGTTGAATATAAAGCAATGTTCTCAGTGTAACTACTTACTGAAGCATGCAATTATCACTACCTTCCTTGTATGACCTAATTTGACTTGTTATTAAAGTGCTATGCACTTGGAAAGATTATCACAGTGTTCCATTTGATCTTCACTCTCTTGTGCTCTCGGTGAAAGCAATCTACCATTGTTTGCTAGGTTTTTTTATCTTTCGAATCAGTGGAGGGTGTTCCCAGGGTATATCCTGTGTTCTATGGTTTGATTTATTTATTACTTTGGATATTGATGAGATCTATCTGCACTGCAATTATGGATTAAAGTTTAAAAGTTCAAGTTTCTTCATATTTTCTCAAACACTAGCAATATTCACTAAAGACCATGTGCCATTCTATTGGATTAATATTTTTAGTGTGCCTACCCATGGGTAACTAACCCATTTATTGTGCTTTAGTGATTTTGGCTAAGGTTGAGCTAGTCACCCTATTAGGGCTAGCACCCCAACCCTAAAGATGTGTATAAATATACTAGACACTCATTTATAACCATCTCATTCAAGTCAATATATCTTTTATTATTTGCCTAAGGGCATTGCTAAAACATTCTCTACACAAGATTATTTTTTACTGGTTATGGTTGATGTCCCTTGGGTGCACTATGGCACGAGTGCAACTCTCTAATGATCTAATGAAGTTGTTATAAATCAGTTGGGTTCACTTCACCATATTAGCGTTTTTTGAACTTTTCATTATAGATCCATTACATTCTTATGTTATCAACATGGAATTAAAGAAAGTGTGAACACTTTTCTATATTGTAAGTTTTAAACCCATGAAATGAAATAGTGCTTACAAATTCTTAAGTAAAACAAAGATCAAACAATGACACACCAAAACACAGATATTTACCCTAGAAACCCTTAATTGGGAAAACCAACAAAACTTAGAGACATTCCTTTCAAATTCTCGTTATATATACCAAACTATTCACAATGCAATAATTAGGTATCCACATCATCCAAAACCCTAATCGACTAACTTGGATTAGATTATAACTAAATCCCTTAACCGAGATTAAATTACACCTTTTCTTAAAATTACGCATTTTCCAAAAAGATAACTTAAAAAAATATTCTGGGGTGCTACCCCAAACCTCATAAGACTTGAATCAGAGGGATTATAGGGTCACACATCACATGCAAAAAATACAACTCATACCCAACATGCTCTTAATTGTTGTTTTATTTGCAAAGCAGTGGGCCATGGACTGATAAGGTCACAAGTTCAAGGAAACAATGCCCATAGATCATATACACTAAGAGACCTTTTCAATACACGAAGAGAACATCATAAGATTCAAACCAGAGGGATTAGAGGATGACACACCCCACATGCAAAGAGTATAACACATACCAAACATATCCATTGTTGATTTAAATCTATTTCAATGTGACAACCAAGTTATTTTAGTGTTGTTTTAAGGACAACCATATCTTCCTAGGGTTTTAAACTCTCTTCTCCTATACCATCATTAGAGGAAATTTCAACTCAAAATGGGCCTCCTAAAAAGAATTAATAAAATAATAGTTAAAATAATAAAATAATATTTATTAATTTTGGAGGAAGAAAAGATAAAAACTAGTTTTTTGTTTGTATTTTTGACATATCTCCTTGCGTTTTTACTCAAATTTCGATCGAAGAGCTCGTTGGATGCAGAATTAAATTCCACATCCAACGAGTACCCACTCAGCATACTTTTGACGGACCTCGCTACCCCAAAAACAAGAAATACCTGAAAAAATGTGATGATGATGTCATCATCACGTTTTTTTTCAGGTATTTCTTGTTTCTGGGCTAGCGAGGTCCGTCAAAAGTATGCCGAGTGGGTATTCGTTGGATGCAGAATTTAATTATGCATCCAACGAGATCTCCCGATCGAAATTTGAGTAAAAACAAGGGGAGATATGTCGAAAATACAAACAAAAAAGTAGTTTTTTTATGATACCTATCCCCAAATTTATATTAAAAAAGTGTTTAAGACCTATACGGTATTTCAAATTTAAAGTAATTTCATTGGATAACACATGATGACATGGAATTTGAATCAAAGTTAAAAGGCCCATTTTGAGTTGAAATTTCCTCTAATGCGTCATATTTTTTGGTTTTTAAACAAGGGGAACATTTGCGTAGAATGGTGCTTGTCTAGGTCAACACACCCTTCTCTTCTTCCTTCAATATTATGTGTTTTCAAGGCAATGCGATATCACGATTCATTATCTTAGTCCAAAAAGGAACTAGAGCCTAATGGCCACTCACAATGCATATTGTTCTTCTACCTATTTACAAGAACAGGTTGTTGAATATGGAACCACTAGGCATATGATAAAACAAAACTCTAACTCTCCAACTATGAACATAGATACAATAGAGAGGAAGTTGGTATTGGTGATTACTTATCCCTTCTAATTTAGAATGTGGCGATGTCATTATCAACAATGACAAGTTCAGAGAAGCCCTTCATGTTCCAAGAATAAGACAAATATACTTTCTATATACCATATCATTCAAGCCATAAAAAGTGGAGTTTTGGCCAGATTGATTTGTTATCAAGGACATGAATGATTGTTTTAAAGTGGTTTCTTGAGAATATTGTGATAAATCGATCATATAAGTTTGAGAAACCTTCACCTCCTTCAAAACAAAATGCATTCATTACATTAGTTTCTATTATTAAGAACACTGATAAGATATGGTATAAATGCTTCATCATACCAAAATTGGTACCTTGTATCATAAGAGTCATCTAAGGATCACAAATAATCTTCCACAAACTAAATCACCTAGTGGTTGTGAAGGACGTGTGTTGGGAGAATACCCTGATGAGTCATTTCCTAAGGATTTGGTGAGGCAAGCCTCTCGTTCTCTTGATCTCTCTCACTTCTTTGGATACATACTATCCAATCCAAAGGTAAAGCCTTTGGGAAATTCAAAGAATTTAACTCGTTTGGGGGGAATCAAAGTAATCACATGAACAAATATGTTAGGATTAATCATGAAGAAAATTTTGATGATGGCATTCACCCATTTCTCACATCTCATAGCATTGCCTGATAGAAGTTGATCCCTTCAATAAGATGAAGTATCATATCGAAGGAATATCAATGTTGGGAAATGGCTCATTGTATGTCACATTCTCAATGTATGGAGCTTAATTATGGGAGACAATAATTTATGCAACTCATATAATCAATCAGATGCCTACTCGAGATGTTTTCCATGTGACTCTTTTTGAGAAATCGTATGGTTACAAACCTTCATTTCACATTTCAACAGTTTTGGATCATGTTCATGGACCCATATTCCCAAAGAAAATCAAAAGAAATTGCAACTTACAAGTCAACATTGCATCTTAGTGAGCTCAATCAAAACTTTCAGGCATATCATCTATGTGAAGTTGTTTTCCATGGTTAGTCAAAATCCTATCCCACACTTACTATAGAAGATTTGTCTCCAAGGATCTCAATGGACCTCTCCTCTTTATGACTAATGATGGTCATCCTCTTTTGAATGCTTCATAGAATACATCCTCTACAATGCTTCAACCAACAACCCACAACAACACCTCTGTTGATGACTTCTTTAGTACTAGTTGCATTTAAGTCTCTTCTATTGGTTGGTCCATCTAACATATTAAGATGTTTAGCAACCTAATAATGATGTTATTGCAAATCCCTCATCTTTTTCTCTTACTCCTCCAGCTAGGTCACAACTAATACATGAATGGGCTATCTCCACCCTAAAGATTATGTTCATATTCTTCCACTTAAAGGGGAATTAGGAAAACGAAAAAAGATTCTTGTTTCATGGGTCCTTGTCACCAAGGCTAATATAGACCATACTACTTAGAATCCATAAGGGAAGGATGCTATGGCTACTAAATATGATGCTCTAATTAAAAATCAAATTTGGGCTTAGTTCCCTTACCCAAGGGTAAGTGTTTTATTTGTTATAAATGGGCTCATAAAACCAAGTATGACGCTGATGGAAAATTCAAGAAGCATAAAATCATGCTGTTGCTAAAAGATTTTCCCAAAAAGAGGGTACTAACTATTTAGAGAACTTTTCTCTAGTTTCTTATATGGACTCAATTTGGATGATTCTACCCATCACCACTTCATTAAATTGGAAATTTTATTAGATATATGTCAATAGTGCTTTTCACCATGGATATCTCCAAGAATAAATCTATATGCACCAACCACCCGTGTTCATATAGAAAGGTCATGTTTCCTTGATTTGCAAGAAATTTCTATATTTCCTTAATTAGTCACCTCATATTTAGCACGAGAAGATTCACAATTTCTTTATCAAATGCGACTTCAACCACTGTGAGATTTGCAACATCTCTATATTCATCTTCATGATGGAAAGACTCACATCGTCGTGTTATGTTGGATGATATCCTCTAGGCTGGTCATTCCACATCTATGATTAATGATAGGAACCAAATTTTTGAGACACTTTTGTGATGATTGATTAAAGCTTGCGTAATTTGTTTCTAGGATTTCAAATTTCTCAAACCTTTATTGTGATTTCCCTTTCTTAACATCAATACACCTTGGATCTATTGCATTGTTTTGGGATGGAAGTTAGTTAGCCAATGAGTACCCTTATTGCTTTAGGGATGAAGTTTCATATCAACTTTCTGCTTTATCTTAAATATTCTTGAACAAATAGTTCCTTTGCAATGAGTATGTGTTCTCAATACATGCAAGAACCTTAAAGACTCAATGGCAAGGTGCTCTTTAGGGCACAACTCACATGGTCATTATCTACTCAATGGGCATTGATATTTGTATCCTTGGTTTTTCCAATGCTTATTGATTTAGCGATCTTGATGAGGGAAGATCTACCTTGGGATACTTATTTTCTCTTGGGTTTGGACCAATCTGTTGGTGTTCCATGAAGAAAAAGGTTGTGAGCTTCTTCCCCGCCAAAATCGGTTATGCCAATGAAGTTCATGCTAAGAAGCATATTCCCTATATATAGATGATGCTTGATTAATTAGGCCTTGATCCATGGACTCCTATGTTGTTTTGTGACAACCACAATACCATTGAGCCTATTCATAATCTAGTGAATCACCATGCTCAAGGACAACATGTGCCAATATTTGTTCCATTTGTAGAACAATGTGCATGTTCACCAACGCCCTTCTAGAGCCCACCTTCACTAGTTTGTAGACATATATCAATATAGGAGCANGGGGGGGGGGGGGGGGGGGGTGACGACATACTAGAACATCTTCTATCTATGGCCCCTTATTCAAATTAAGGGGGGTTATTGAGATTGTGTTTAATCATCGGTTAAGGCCACATACTAACCTATTTCATCGATGGATTTATTGACCCTACACATGGTTAACTAACCCATTTAATGCACACTAATATTTTATATTATTTTGTCTAAGGTCAACCTAGCCACCCTCTTGGGTTTAGCACACCAACCCTAAAGAATCTGCATAAACATATAATACACTCCTCATTTGTAATAATCTAATTCAACTGAATATAACATTATTTATTTGCCTAAGGGAACTCTTAAAAATTGCACTCTACTCATGGTTAATTGATCTTAGTTATGGTTGATTTCTCTTAGCTGCACTGTGGTATAAGCACATCTCTCTTTAAATCTACATTAAGTGGTGTTTAAGTGTTCAGTGTAGATCTATTATCTCCTTGTAATCTCAACAAATATAACTAGTTGCTCTTATTGGTGCCCTCAAACAAATGATCATTCTTGACTTTGTGTTCTTGCTACACTTGGTTAAAACAAATTGCTTTGATTGCACCACATCAACAACCAATTATTTCTTTATCGGTATAACATGTTCATACAAATTGAACACATAATCATGTTGGTGCAAATCTTTTAATTTCACCATCTACATAGTTAAACTCTACTCACATGAAATTTTCATTATTTCTAACACTCCAAGATCATGAAAATAATTTTAAAGCGTAATAGACTTGTGGAACTTCTCCTTCACCTACCTTCATTATGTTCGTATAAAATTGTAGGTTAGTATATTCTTATCTTTGTAATTGTCTCGAGTAATGAAAACATGCTTCTATGCACTTAGGCTTTGAATGAATAATCCAAATATATTGTGTTTTGATTATCACAAAGATTGTAATTGGTGAACCCTATATTACACCAAAATCCTCTAATATTTTCCTTAGCCACAATGTTTTACATGTCACAATCACACCACATTTATATTATGATTCTCCTAAAGACAACATAACTGTAACTTGCTTCATTTACTCCATAAGATCCTTATCAATCCCAAAGTAAATAGATAACCAATAGTCGACTTCTTATCCTCTATGCATAAAACCTAGTCAAAATTTATGTATCCAACTAACTTGAAGTCATTGCTCCTAGAGCATCCCATTCCCCAATCTCTTGTTTCTTTGGATGTATAACAAAATCATATATGGCCTTCCAATCAATATATGGACTATGAATATAACTCTAAATTGCACCTATAAGAAAGTTGGTATATTTTATTTTAAAAAGAACTGAATACATATTTATGCAAAAGGGAAATTATTTAATATATCTTGGATAAGTGTTTAACATGTAAATTATTATACATTACAATATAGTTAAATGTTATGTTTTAAAAATTATATTTATTGTAAACCCACAATATTTATTATAAATATACTTTGTTTATAAATTACTTATTATCTAGTGCCAAATTTATTGTTAAAAATTAAGAACTTGCATGCGCCATACTCTTAAAATTAATATTTTTAATATTACATCAAAAAAGTTTTAGGTCATTTATTGAGGTGCTCTTTCATAAGCTTACTACAAATTAATGATGATGTTTATGTATTCAACCTACTTTGAAAATGAAAAATGGAATGTGATGTAATTTAAATACACAAACAATTTCTAGCATTGACATGATTGAAAAAATACGTAAAATCATTAGAGTAATTATACACTAAATTCAATATTCAATACTACTATAAAATCTATGAAATATCAAACTTTAAAATATACATGAAATATCAAGTGATTTTATATGTATTTGTCAAGATATGTTTTCCTATTTATTCGTCATTTTTTATAATAAACTCAGAATTGAAGAGATGTCTTGATTCACAAAAAAAATATATCTTATACACCAATTTGATGTCTATCTAAATGATGATTTTAAAAATAGATTATTATTATTATTAAAAATATCTAGACAATGATTTTAAAATATCTAGACCAAGTAGTTTTGTTGTGTTGTTGCTACCATCTCCCAACCCAGCCATAAGTTCAAAGGAATGATTATCTGATAGGAAGAGTACACCCTCCCCCCCTCCCCCCCAACCCAAAACAAGTTGTTTTGTGCTGCTCCATCAAAAAATCCCCAAGGGATAGTCTTGTCAATCTGAAGAGCCAAAACCTCCCTCTGTTTTTTTACCCAAATGTGTGTAGGAAGTGTCTAAATCACCCCACATGACATGCTAGCAGTAATACAAGGAGTGCAAGCTTTCCCATTGAAGATGAGGTTATTCCTTGCTAACCAAATGCCCCAAGTGACAAGCAAAGGAAGTGCTGCCATAATCTCCAAAGATTCCATTTTCTTCCAATTTTCCCGTGCCAATAATATAGAATCCCCCTCCCACCGACATTCCAAGCCCAAGCCCAAGAGCTTCACACATTCCTTCCATACTTGAACACAGTATGGACAGGTGAGAAACAGGTGGATCACCGACTCCGCCTTACAAAGTACACAACTGCTCGACCCCTGGAAACCTCTCTTTTGTAAGTTATCCCAAGTAGGGACCTTATTTTCCAAGACACACCAAAGGAACAGTCTAGTTTTTGGTGGACTATGAATCTTCCACAATTTTTTTCACCACCATAAAGCCTCCCTATCAATCCCGTTCATGCTCGGCTTGAGATATCCTTCTTTTGGGGTATATTTCCCTCCTGGAGTCGAGTCCCAAATCATCACATCCTCTCTATCTCTAAGTTGGACCTGTGACTAGTTCAAAACCCCAATAAAATGAGCCAGTTCCTCTTCTTCAATCTCAGGTAAATCATAATATGTAGCCCTCCTCTAGGATTGAGTCCATCGATTCTCTTGTATCGGGTTTGCTAGATGTGCCAAGCTGAAGATATCTCTTTGTCTTAGGGAATTCACCAGATTTTCAAAGAGCCGATATTGATTATTGCAGCCCACCCAAGGATCCACCGCTACCCTCATCTTCCTTCCATTGCCAATGTTCCAAGCCAAGTTGTCACTAATGACCTCAAATGACTTTACCACAGCCTTCCAAATGATAGAGCCACATGAAAATGGTTTGTTTTCAATCCTAATCCATTCCTTCATCGAAGTCGGGGAAATATATTTCCAAGTCACAACCCATGACCACAGGCCCTCCCCTTTCAATAATCGCCATCCTCCTTTCACTGCCAACGCCCTTTAAGAAAAGAAAGATATTTTTGAGTCCCCAACCCCCCAACCCCTTGGGCACCGCAAGTCTCTTCCAACCAACCCATGGAATCACCCTCACATCTTGTTTCCCACTCCATAAAAACCGAAAACACATCTGGTGAGCCCCCTCCAAGATTCCTAATGGAATCCACGCCAGGGACATCCAATATGCCAGAATAGCCTCAAGTACAGCCTTAACAAGTACCAATCTCCCTGCCTGAGAGAGCCATCTATGGCTCCAAAATTTTAGACGTTTTTCCATTTTTCCAAAAGTCAGTGCCAATCCTTCTTTTTGTAATCATTAGGTTTTAAGTAAAACACCAGGTACTTAACCCCACCTTCCAATTTTTCAATCCTGAAAGCAAATGTATTAGCAATGTGATGAAATTCATCTGCACCCAGCCTATGTGTGGACAGAGTGGACTTTCCTTCATTTATATCCATACCAGTTACTGATGCAAAAAGTGTAAGGATTCGAGATATGGAATCTACATCACTTGTCGTTCCCGTACAAAAAACAGAACATCATCCACGAATAATAAGTGTGTTATCTATAACAGGTGATAAATCTGAATGCCATGTAGCTCCCCGACCCTACGAGCCTCCCTTAAAGATATGCTCAAACCCTCAGCCACCAGCAAGAACAAGAGTGGGGACAGTGGACAGCCCCGTCAAAGTCCCCTTTCTGCATGGAAGAAAGGTGAAGCTGCCCCATTAACCAGGACCGAGAAAGATACAGTAGTGATGCAGCTCATGATCCACCTGATAAAAGTAATGCCAAAACCAAGATGAGTTAGAAGCATACGAATATATAACCAACTTACCTTGTCATAGGCTTTAGATAGATCAATTTTGAGGATTGCTCCTTTGATGTTTTTGGCTTTCATGCTATGAAGGCCTTCCTGAGGCACTCCAATGGCTTCATGGATTTGACGCCCTTCCAGGAAGCCAAATTGTTCCTCCGTAATATGTTCTAATAATATATTTTTCAATCTGCAAGCAATCACCTTTGAGATTACTTTATAAACACAATTACATGGAGAGATTGGCCCGAACTCGTTCAAAGTTCGAGGATTGTCCACCTTTGGGATCAAGGCAATGAAGGTCGCATTAAAAATGGCAGGAATCCTTCCAGTGACACAGGAATCCTCCACCATTCTCAGTAAATCCCCGCCCAGGAGATCGAAAAGTTCATTAAAGAATTCAATGGTCCATCCATCCAGGCCTGGGCTTTTGTCCTTCTGGAAACTATGCAATACAGTCTTGAGTTCTTCTTCAGTAACCTCTTCCATAAGGGCCACATTTTCCTCTTCATCCACAAAGCGTGGAAAATACTGAGCAATTTGAATAATCTCAGCAATAGATGCATGCCCCGAAGCACGATATAATTCCTGAAAATGTTCCACCCCCATCCTTGCCATACCCTCGAAAGTATCCTGAATATTACCATAATCATCCCTTAAGCTCCATATCGTGTTCAAAGCTTTTCTGCCCCTAGCATAAGCATGGAAGAACTTCGTATTGTCATCCCCACAATTGAGCCATGTAGCTCTGCTCTTCAACCGCCAGGTTTCCTCCCTCTCAAGTAATATAGTGTTCCTTCGACCCATTAGAATAGTCAAAGCTTCCTTTTCAACCTGATTCAGTAAACCTCCCCCATCCTTTTCCAAAGTCTCAACAATTCCCTTCTCAATCAATTTAAGCTCCTGAACTTCCCTACATCTTTTTTTTGCTATCCATCCCTTGATGGAACCCTTAATATTGTGCATATTTGCCACGAACTGAAAAGCTGCAGTAAGACCACTATTCAGATTATATTGAACCCACTGGTTGCTTATCAATAGTCGGAAAGATTCATCTTTAAGCTAGGTCTTGTTAAATTTTAGTGGGCTCGGCGGTTTAATAGGCCCCTTCCTGAATTCTAGGAAAATAGGCAGATGGTCAGAAAGACCATCACAACCAACCCACTATCGAAAGAAATCTTGACTGTCCACCAGCTTCTCCGTCACCAGAAACCGATCCAGGCGTTTTGCAACACGCCCCTCCCCACATCCGTTATTTGTCCAAGTGGGTTTTAGCTTGCAAGGTTCAATGTCAAGCCAATTTCTTTCAACCAATTTTTGAGTGAAATATTCCGACAACAGATTTGGACGGGCATGAGGACCCCAAACTTCAGCCTACCCGAGAGAAAAAATTAAATCCCCACCGACTATCACCAACTCCCCTTCCAACAAAGAGTTATCAAACAAGTTATCCCCAAAAGGGATTCTGTTGAAATAAGGACCATAGACATTGAAAATAGTTATTGGTTGCCCTTTTTCCAGCAACTTAAAGGTCATCCCAATAACTGATTCCAAACCCCAAATATTTAGAACTTGAATCTTCTGAGTATTCCATCCCAGAGCCAATCCACCAGATTGGCCTCGCACATCTAAAGTTTTAAATAGCCAGCCCGGGAACTAGAGTTCCAACTTACTTTTGATCACATCACCTAAACCTAAAGTTTCTTGCAGCATCATAACATCTGGATGTTCCAACTCGAGCACCCTCCGGAACGCTGATCTTTTGCGAGGACCAGCTAGACACCTACAATTGAAAGACGTGATTTTCATCACCGCCCTTTCATATGGGCTTTCACCGCTCTAAGTGCCCTCTCAATAGACTGTTGTTTTCCAGCCTGAAGATCATTCCGTGCCCGAGACTGAGCCTTTGCCAACACAGAAATTTTGCCCCACCCCCGAGATGGTGGAAAAGTTTGTTTCCCCAACCCTCCCCTCGCCCCCTTCATGGAGGACCTTAGAAAGTACCCCGAATTCGAGGACTCCTGTGGAGATGTTGGTGACTGACACTCATCCCCACCCAACTCTAGGGTCAGTGGTGTATGTAGTTCCTCAATGACAACAGTCGAAACGGTAGAAGAGACTTCAAGAGTGGGTTGTGAGATGTTAAGGTTTTTTAATTTTTCCACCCAATCCATCCCAAATAAATTTAAATAAATAGAAAATAAATTTATGGATGGAGACAGAGTAAAAGAAGTGATACCCGTGGGAACAACCTTCGTCCCAGAAGATTCAGCCACTGTTGTATTGACAAACACCGAAAGAACAGCTTCAGCAAACGGTAAGGTGACCTCCCCAGGAGCCTCCTCATGTGTGACCTGCCCAGACAGCAAGGGCTCAGCTGCCCCACCCAACAGGAAAATTCCTTTGTTACTCCTCTGACCATGTTTCCCATTGAGAGTGCGGATCCCCAAATTGCATTCAACCGCAAGATGTCCATAGACATGACACCTTCTGCACCGAAACAAAACGTTCTCATAGTCCAACTTCTGTGAGAATGTCCCCCTTTCCATGTTAACTGTATATCTTCCCCCAAACCTTTCCTAATATTGATATTCACCATAATGCACGCTACCCGACGAACCTTCGTGATCTTATAGGATAGATCAGCTTCTCTGTAAGTGCCCAGAATATTCCCAATATTGATGAAATGTTCCTCTTCCTAGTATTGTTGCGGCAGCCCAGGAAGCCTAACCCATACCGGTACCACATCCACTCTCTCCATACTGGCATCAAAGGTTGGGATCCAAGGCTTTAAAACCATCAGGTTTTGTTCCATAAACCAATTTCTCTCCAACACCCACTAGACATGTTCCTGTTTGGTAAAATTAACAGCAAACCAGCCCCGCGTGAGGCCCTCTAATTCCGGAGCCTCCCCAAGTGGTTCCGACCAGCTAGCTTGTATCCAATTATCAATAGACTTGACCGAGAAGTTCTTTCCTATTACCCTTCCCACCACCGAAAAGTTTGCCAAATGTTCTATTTGCTTCCACTCGATGTCATCCCCCAGGGCGTAGCTGTATCCCGTCCATCTCTTCTTTGTCCACTGATTCTTCCTTTTCTTCAAGCCCTTATTCCCACCCTTAACAACTGTTACATGGATTACAAGCCTTTCATCGCTACAGGGAGAAGTGTTCCTTCCACCCGATATATCCCCAACCGCTAAAAACCCCTCAACGTTAGCCTGTGGTTCCCCTCTCGAAACCCCATCACATAAGTTAACGCCAATAGAACCCCAGCTGCCTGTGCCGAAACAAGAAACCAAGCGTTCACCAACAGTCCTTCCACCTTCCAATGCACCATTAACGCCCAAAACCCCTACCAGAGCGTTTTCCACAGTGTTCACAACCGAAAGAACAAAAGGGTCATCCGGCAGGTTTAACACCGTTAGTGAAGAAAAAAAGGTGGACGGAGAGAGGTCTTCCACCACGGCATCAAGAGTGGCAAAGGGACCATCCCCCCAACGGTTCCGGGCCTCCCCGTCAGCACAGAAAACCCCATCAGTAGGGCTGCAGAAAATATCCCCCCCTTGACAGATCAATAGAGTAGTCGAGCAGTTCCTCATCCTCCATTGTAACAAACCTCCTGTGAAAAGAACATCCAGTAAAAACAACTTCAAGGGCGGCCGTGAAAACAAAATAAACTTACCCTAGCTAAAATGTTCTCGGATACCTCCCACAAGACCTCGCGAAATTACGTGTGACTTCTGCCCCCGTGCCCAGGAAGTAAAACATGCCCTACACACATAATGACATTCCTCCAGCGGAAAACTGTCTTCACATTATCGAGATGTCAATGTCACCAAGTTGGCAGAAGCCTACACACTGGTCGAGGCCGGCAAGGCAAAAACCCTAGGATCCCATCGATATCCGATGGAGAACCCTAAACCCCTCCGCTCTACCTTTCTTCACCCCAAAAATAAATTATTATTATTAAATAAATAATATTATTTATTTAAAAATGAATTAATTTATCTTCTCAATATTTAAAAAATAATAATATAATTTTATTAATTTAAAATTTGAATAAAGAAAAAAACAAACCATTTTTAAAGAATATAAGATTTTGATGACATTAAATAAAATCACTTCAATTCAGACCGCCATTCTAACTTTACAAAATGAAAATACCAAGATGAGGTTCACTTCAATTTAGTAACCAGTAACAAATTAAAATATAGAAGGGACCACCTTTCAATTGACAAGTGAATATTAAAATGTGCGTCTATGTGTAGTTTCATTGCCCGAGCAAAGAATAGTCTGTTATGCCACTAATAAATCATAAATCTCTCTAAAGTTTCAATATCGACAAAGCTACGTTTGAGGCGTACTACTATTACTACAATGAAAATATGCATTGCATTGCTCCTCAAAGAAGAAATCAATCCGTGTAGACATACTTATAGTTGAGGCACGGTTCCTAGCGATGAAGTTGCAAAGCATCACTACAAAATTTCTTGAAGTTTATGCACTCTTCAACAACGAATTCACTGCAAAATTTAAAAATAAAAATGTTACTTAAAAGGTGCATTGTTTGCTAAGTAGAGAGGGGGATAGGTTCAAGAAACATACAGTATACGTTGTGTCATTTCAGATACATCCCATCTTGGGCTCCACGGATAGTCAGCATATGGACGAGATGTAATCGGCATACCTTGTGAATCAAAATGCTGCCAAAACACCAAACTGTTATTCGAGAAAATACTACAATATGGGCATCATGTCTGTTTGACAAAGACACCAAAAGAGTTTATAGACATCGATAAATGAGAAAAAATCATTAAATATGAATCTAGAAACAAGCTAAACGATTCTAGAAACAAGCTAAACGATTGGCGGATGAACTGTGTTTTTGTTTGCCAGTAAATTAAGCATATCTTTCCAAAACTAAATCCAATTTACTTGGCCTTATGTTTTTTTTAGCTTCTTATTGGAGGGCGAACATGTGGAGAAGATATCATTGCTATTTGAGGATGGTTTTAATTGCTCTACCTTTGGTTATTTGAATGCTTTCGTGAAGGGCGCACCTATGGAGCAGCCTATTTATTATTATTATTATTTCATAAAGCTATTACATACTAACCTAATTTAATGGTGAACCATCTTTCCTTTGGATGTTATCTTACACATTTCTTCATATTTTTAAATCGAGCAATCTCTCTCGGAGAGATGGAAACCAACTCACTCATTTGACTTGTCAACCATGACGGCGTAAACCTAACTAATTCCCATATATTATTGTTATTGTTGGATAACTGATTCCCATATATTATTGTTATTGTTGGATTTGTCATGGAGTTAGTTAGGGAAAATAATATATTTTAGTGTAAGAGAGATTTAACTTTCTCTATATAAAGGAGTTATCCCATTGGGCTACATTGTATATCACATCTGAAATACTAGTGGAAGATTGGATTGGAGGTATCAATTCTACTTCATGTGAGGTTTGAATCAATAACCTACTATTGGAAAGCACCCAATATAGTCCTTTGTCGATTGTGTTACTCTTTGTGGCGAGGAACTCTCGTGTTATAATGAAAGGAACCATGCCAAAGCTCCTAGAATTTGTGTATCTATGAAAAAGTGTTTCCATTCAGTGGTGAAATTTATGTGTTATTGAGGGAATTAGCAAACATAAAACCATGTTGATTGATATGGTTTCAAGGTATAATTTAAGACCAAGATATCATATTAAAGATATCAAGTAACTTGCATAGTAATTGATTAATAACATAGATTACATGATAATTAAATAGGATGAATCTACCTCACAATATGATCCTTGGCTAATTGTAGGAAAGTGTAGCACCACGTGGAAAAGGGCTATTGGATGTGTTGAAATAATGTAACTTCGAAGAATATTCTATTTGTACTTTATATTATTAACGAGATGTCTCTAATGTAAAAGGTCATGTAAAATTCATGAGGTAAACTCTCCATTGTAAGTCGAGTCATTAGTACCCGAAAAGAATAATATAATTATTATTGTGAGTTTTCCTAGGTAGGCCGACCCAACCAGTTTGATAGGTCGGCCCAATTAGGCTAAAGGTTAGTTAGAAGATAAGTATAAATAGGGAGGTGCCCTCCCTCATTTATACACACTCACTCACACTTGTATTGCGCAAGAGAAAGAAAGAAGGAGGGATATAAAAGGAGGACTGGTGTCTTTGGTGTTTTGGCTCATATGCTTGGGGTTTAGTCTCTCTCTCTCTCTTATGAGATCTTGTTCTTTGGTCATTACATTCTGGTAATCTATATTGAGGAAGTTTTTGCTGGGTTTTCTCTTCAAGGTTTCCCAGGGTATGTGTACCTTGTGATTTTGTTTCTTTCAATGATCCTCTTTATGCTGTTATTGTGAAAATGTATTAAATGTTTATCAAGTTATGACTTAAGCTATAGCAACATAGAAAACTTAACATGGTATCAGAGCTAGCTTGAAAATAGCAACTTTCATGAGGTAAATCTCTCTCTCCTTCTTCGAACAAGAAAATGAGGGTTTTCTACTAAAGTTGAATTTTTGAGGGCAAGTGACATAGGGAAGTGTGCCCCTCCTAGGCGCATATTTTGGCATCAAGATCAACTTTTTTCAGTGGGAAGATCCTCCAAAAAGTCAAGCCCTAGTTTGGCTTGGAACCAGAAAACCAGAAATCCAGAAACATAACCAAAAACTGCAATCCAGAATCTTGCAAGCCCGATTTCAAGGGTTAGAATTTGGATTCTTTAGAAACTGACTGTACCAACATACTCGCCTCAGTCAAGCACATCTTTTGGTAAGTATAGTTTTCATTTATGAGAAATTTCAATTTTTGTCATTTTCTGATCTTCAGGACAAGATATCTCCAAGCACTAAGCTTGATGACAAGTTGTAAGGCATAGAAAACTTCCATGCTTGGAAATACGTAATAGGACTCATTCTAGAAGAGAATGATCTTGCAAAGTTTATCAAGGAAGTTGTGTCGGAGCCCAAAGAAGATGAAGCAAATGAAAAGTACAAGAAATACATGATTAGAGCCAAGAGGATCATAGCAGATTCTATCAAGGATCATTTGATTCCGCAAGTATCCTCCAAGGATACACCTAAGGAGATGTTTGATGCCCTATCAAGAATGTATGAAGGAAGAAACATCAACCGAAAGATGAATTTGAGAGCCCAACTCAAAAGTACAAAGATGAGCAAGGGTGAATCTATCCAAGAATACCTCAGAAGAGTTTCTCAATTCAAAGAACAACTAGAAGCAACTGAAGACACGATTGATGAAGATGAACTAGTAATGACTGCTCTCAATGGTCTTACTAGACCATGGGACTCCTACATCCAGACAATCTGTGCAAGGAAGGAAAACAAACAATTTGATGTCATATGGAAAGAATGTGTTCAAGAGGAAGCTAGAGTAGCTAACCGAGAAGCACTACTTAGAGATGATGACCATGCTCTAGCTACTCATACTAGAAGAAGAAAAGGAAAACATCATTTCAAGAAGGAAACTCGTAAGGGGTCTTATCCTCCTAAGAAGTTTCAAAAGAATAAAAAGAGAGATTACAAGTAGAATGATTTCTCCTCTTATCAACGTTACCGTTGTGATAAGATATGACACATTGCCAGAAATTGCCTAACAAAACAAGAAGAATATAAGAGGAAGAATAACAAAAGACATCATGCTCATTTAGTTGAAGAAGAAGAAGAAGAAGAAGAAGAAGAACCTCCCAGGAAGTTAGCAAAAGAAGAAGTTGAAGAAAATGTTTTATAGATGGTGAAGTACTTATGTGACCTAGAGGTAAATCTCTAGAAGATGCATATGTCATTGGAACAGAAGAAGGTGGCTTGTATCAACTGAAAGGTCACTCAGAAGCAGCCTTGATTCATGATACTACAAATCCATGTGAACTATGGCATAGAAGGCTTGCTCACATAAACTACAAAGCCTTACCACATGTGAGTAAGGTAGTCACAAGTGTACCAGATCTAAAGATTGATCATGAAGGAGTATGTAAAGGATGCATGAAAGAAAAAAACATAAAGAATCCATTTCTGAAGAGTGACACCAAGTCAGAAGGAATATTGGAACTTATACACTCAGATGTATGTCGTCCAATGCCCTCAACATCTTTAAGTGGGTATGTATATTATGTAACATTCATTGATGATTAGTCTCATTAGACTTGGGTTTACTTTTTGAAATCAAAAGATGAAGTGTTTGGAAATTTCAAGGAATTCAAAGCCTTGGTAGATAATCTTTCAGAAAGAAATATCAAGACACTCAAGTCAGATAATGGAGGAGAGTATACTTCAAATGAATTTGGAAACTTCTGCAAAGATGTCGGGATTAATAGGGAACTTACCACTCCCTATAATCCACAACAGAATGGTGTTGCTGAAAGGAAGAACCAAACCATTATGAAAGCAGTGAAGACTATGATCCATGATCAAGATCTTCCTATGCACTTATGGGCTGAAGCAGCAAGGACAACAATATATGTCCATAACAGAATATCCCATAGTGCACTTGGGTTCAAAACCCCTGAAGAAATGTGCACAGGCAAGAAACCAAAGGTAAGTCAACTCAAGATATTTGGTTGTCCAATGTTTGTTCATATTCGAAAAAAGAAAATAACCAAGTTGGATCCTTCCGAAAAGAAAGGAATATTTGTTGGATACTGCGGGGTCTCCAAGGCCTTCAGAGAAGTTGTAGCTCCTAGAGCTACAAAACCAATGAAAGAAGTTGCACCTTCTTTGAATGATGAGATTCCGAAAGAACATGATATGTTGAAGCCCCAAGAACCTCCCCACATGAATATCTCCCACAAGAGAAAGCCAACTTGAGATTATTCAAGAAGCAGAAAGGTGTGGTGTTCCAAATGGCTCCACAAGGCAAAGCAAGAAGCCAAAGCCATTTCCTAGTTGTGTCTTTGATGTGTGATCTTGTAGACAAATAATCTACTTGTTTTGGAGGAATGGGTAGAAGCCATGACAAAAGAATATCAATCCATAATGAATAATGATGTGTGGGAAGTAGTTCCCAAACCAGAAGGTAAAAGTGTGGTATATGTTGGACACAATGGCCACACTGAGAGGGGGGGTGAATCGGTGTGTGAGAAATTTAAACCTTTTTACCTTCTTTTAATCAATCAGAATAGATCAAGCATTATATTACCAATCACGTCATCATATGCATCAGCTAAATCAATCATGAGTCATAAGCACAATCATCACATCAAAAGAGACACAAGAATATATGTAATTTTAATCTTTATTTATCGTAATGGAATACTACAATCTTCTCAATTACAAACAGCATCAACTGACGAAAAGAGCACCAACTCCTGTAACAGGACCTGACTTGGTTTTCTTAGCTCCAACTAAGAAAGGGTTGAGAAGTCCAATCATCAAGTATAAGACTTATCTTGCATCATTTCCGGCTCATGTACCTTTGTACATCGATCTCTGTCGGTCAACCTCTGCTCATCATTAATGCTGGTCAATCTCTGCTCATCAACCATGTCAAGTCTACTCATCATCAATGATGGACTTCTGCTCATCACTCTTTGGTCATCAATACTGTTCATCAATGCTGTTGGTCTATATCACTACTCATGTACATCATAGTCATTGCTGCTCTCACTGATCATCAAAGCATCATCATCATTATCGTGGAATATCAACAAGTATACATCATCAAGGTCGTCTGAACATGTCATCAAGGTCTCAAGATCACCAATCAAGGTATGTCACATCATCATAGGATATGCATTATCGTCATCAAGTATGCATCATAGTGTATAAGTGTGCAACATCATCATCATGAGATAAGTATCAAGGATCAACAAGTATCATATCATATAGTATGTGTATCAAGTTTCAACAAGTGTACCTCATCACAATTGTAGAGTATGCATTAAGTATCCATCATCTTCATCAAGCATACATGATCATAAGTTATACTTCATCATAAATCATCAACATCATAGGAATGCACAATACTGTACTGTATACATCACTGTAGATGTACCTTCATTACAGTTTACTTTATTGTACACACACTAATGTCATCATAAGGTACATTACCAAGGGGAATGCATAGGATCGCATCATCATATCATCATATATATTTACTTCACACATCACTATGTCACATATTACTGTACTTACCATATCATTGTTTACACATTATTGTACAGCATTAAACATACCTTGTGTAAATCATCAGTCATCACTATCAACATCATGGTGTGTGCATGCATAATCATCATACAGTTTGTAGGAGTGCATTAACGAGTGTACATCATAGTGTACCCCACATTAACATCATCATAAAGTAGATGTATGCATCATATCAACATAGGGTTTGTGTCAACAAGAATACCTCAGCATCATCCACTTAGTTCATCAATAGCTTGATTGTGTATATGCTTGAACTATATATTTCATGAACCCCAAAAAAATCACCGTGTAACGACTGTATGCATCACTTAGTAGTGCATGTATGTCAAGATAAGGCTCACACCATCATAAAACTGGAACTGTTTTGACCTTATGGATAAGTGTTGTAGATGACTATAATTCAGGACTCTAGAAAACCAAAAATATCAGACATAAGCAACAATAACCTTCACTGGCTGTTCACACTTCATCTTCATGCAAGCATTGTCTTAGGAATGCTTCAAAAATCGTCTTACAAACTCAGTTCTCTGCTGCTACAAGCTTGGACTGTTTTCTCATTGTTCAAAGCTTGGTTTCGTCTTCATATTCAAGACTGTTTGTGAAGCTTGCACTGTGGATAAGCCTCCAACAATGTCATCACCATGAGTGTGTTAGCTTGAAATTTTGAGACTGTTCAAACATTAGTATGCTTGTGTATCTGAATTTCCTCAGTCAACAGATTGCTGCTCCAACTGTAGAGCTACTACAGTCAAGCCTGAATTTGACATGAGAAAACAATAAGAATTATTACTGAGGCAACCCTTAATCCATCCGAAAAACCTCAGTCACACCTCCACTGAAAGTCACCCAAATTTCCTCGATCTACAGCCCACGAATTTGCCTCAATTCAATAGTACATGCGAGCTTTCCTCAGTCCATAGACACCCAAAAAATCTCAGAGCATTCCTGAATTTGTTCATACAAAAATGAGGACGTGTTGTGTCCTATTTGTACACATTTTTCACTAATTTTATGGAGCCAACCTGTCATTAAAATATTTTTTATTTTTATTTTTGAGTTTTATTTTTTTGTTTGGAGCCGACATTCAAGGTGTGAGTGAGATGTGAGGTTTATTATTTTATTCTTGTTTTGTCACTTTAAAAGGTCAAGCAATTTGTACAAACTTCAAGGTCATCTTTACCATTAAAAAGTGCATGTAATTCTTTGCCACATCATAGGGGTGTGTCTTCAAAGTCGACCTTCTATGGTCATCACGTATTAGGGTTTGTACCATGACATGTATGACTATCAACATTATGTGTGTGTGGGTCCCCATTCAACCTATGGCCATCTCACCACATCAAGTGCAAGTAGTGGGCTCCAAGACCATACCAAGGGCATCAAAGTCATCATAATGGTAGCAAGGATCATATACAAGGGTTCCATTACCTTTTCAACGAATGACACAAGGGCATCAAGGTATTCATCAAGGGTTCCAAGTCTTCATTAAGTAATCAATGACCACATCATCACCTTTGAGGGGACAAGGACCATTAAGCTATCAAATGTGAGTCCAAGGACTTCTTCATGGATTCTTCATCAAGCAAGAGACTTCATGGGTTTCTTCAACCATCTTAACCACATAAGCGGAACTCCAAGAGTCAAGATCCATCATGACATCACCTAGGGTACCATGGTGACCATTAGAGCATGAATGACCACATAATGGGTCATTCACGAGGGCTTCACTTGTTGGCCAATATCCTATCACGTTAGTTCATATTGTGGGTTTTAAAATTATCAAAAATTGAACCAATATATTGCAGGTATTGGGGTGATGAGGGCTTTAAGGTGGGGGTGGGTAGGGTGGTTTATAAGGATTGAGGTATAAAAATGGGTGGGGAGGAGGTTTTAAGTATTGGGAGGGGGTTTCAACAAAAAGATTTTGGATCAATATCTCTCGAAATTAAGGGTATTCTTTAATATCCCACGATCGCACGTGCTATGTGAGAGGTTCACTAAGTGAAGTCCACGTGGGGTCATTAATGCTTCTTCAACCCATCCAGGGCTTCTAGCACCATCTCAAGGGTATTCAACATTGTCAACAACGTGGGGCTCCAAGATCCAACCTTGTGGGTACAGGGACCTTGTTAACTGGGTACAAGGTGCTTCAAAGCACAAACCATCTATGTGTGGGCTCCAAGGCACTGGATGTGAGAGTACTAGGATCATCCATACATGTGCACTACAAGAGGGACTTGGTGGCATCAAAGACAACCTGTGGGGCCACTGCAAGTCCATGTTGGCATCAATGACAATTTCATCAACAATATCCCCCAAATGGATCTACAAGATAAAACCTACAGCGAATGGAAGCATTGATAAATACAAAGCCAAATTTGTGGCCCGTGGATTCTCTCAAAAGAAAGGAATCAATTATGAAGAGACATTTTCTCCTGTAGCAAGGTACACTTCTATCAGAACCATCATGGCACTTGTAGCCAAGATGAAATGAAAGTTACACCAAATGGATGTGAAAACAACCTTCCTAAATGGTGTCATTGAAGAAGTGTACATAGAACAACCGCAAGGTTTTGAAGTCAAAGACAGATGGACACATGTTTGTAAGCTGAAGAAGGATCCGCATGGATTGAAGCAAGCTCCAAGAGCTTGGCATGGAAGAATCGATAGTTTTTTGAAGAACTTGGTATTTACCAAAAGTAAGGTTGATCCTAACCTTTACTCCAAGGTTATGGGTGATGAACATGTCGTATTATTGTTGTATGTGGATTGCTTATTCCTGACAAGTAATGAGAAGCAAATCTCAGAGTGTAAGAAGAAGCTCATTGCAGAATTTGAGATGAAAGACCTTGGCTTGATGCATTATTTTCTAGGTATGAAGTATGGCAGAGCCCAGGAGGAATCTTCCTTAACCAAGGGAAGTATATAGTAGAAATCCTGAAAAGGTTTGACATGTTGGAATGTAAAGCCATGGCCACACCCGTGGATACACACTTGAAGTTACTGGTTGATGCTTCGTCAGAATTAGTGGACGTGACACTATACAAACATTTAATTCGTTCATTGATGTATCTAACGAATACCCGACCAGATATATGCTTTGTTGTGAGCATTTTAAGTCAGTATTTGGTTGAACCCAAACATGTTCACCTGGTAGATGCAAAGCATGTGATGAGGTAGGTACCTACAAGGTACGGTAGACTATGGTCTCAGTTATACTAGAGATCATGACTTCAGATTATATGGTTATACAAATTCAGATTGGGCAAGAAGTGTCTCAGATAGAAAGAGCACTTTAGGAGGATGCTTTAGTCTAGGGTCATCCATGATATCATGGCTAAGCATGGAGCAATCTAGAGTTGCTCTTAGCACTACATAAGCGGAATATATTGCAACTTGCTCTGTTAGTTGTGAAGCAATATGGCTTCAGAAGTTGTTATCAGATCTATTCGATCTAGAGATGAATGCTACCATGATTCTATGTGATAACCAAAGCTACATGAAGCTGATAGAGAACCTCGTATTCCATGATAAGACGAAACACATAGAATTCTGATACCTCTACATTCATGACATGGTGCAAAAGGCCACTATGAAGCTCCAATATGTGAGCACAAATGAGAAGGTTGAAGATGTGTTGACTAAGCCTCTATCTCATGTGAAGTTTGAACACTTCTGAGACAAGTTAGGTGTTGTCCGTAAGAACTTCCCTCGAAAGGGGGAGTAGTATTGATGATATTGGTATCCCGATCACAACAAGTAGCTCAATTGGGATTGATCATCCTTAAACTTGATCCCATAATTCCGAAAGGAAGGATCGTTTTAAATGTTGATCTTGATGGACTTGATCCCATAATTCTGAAAGGAAGGATCGCCCAAGATGTTGGGATTGATCATCCTTAGACTTGATCCCGTAATTCCAAAAGGAAGGATCGTCTTAAATGTTGATCTGAGTGGACTTGATCTCGTAATTCTGAAAGGAAGGATCGTACATGATGTTAGTGGACTTGGTCCCGTAATTCCGAAAGGAAGGATTGTCTAGGATGTTAGTGGACTTGATCTCGTAATTTTGAAAGGAAGGATCGTCTAGGATGTTAGTTGGTGGACTTGATCTTGTATTTCCAAAAGGAAGGATCGCCATGTGTATGTATGTGTTAGTTGTGATAAGTATTGGTAGCTTCGCAAAGACTTGATCCCGTAATTCCAAATGAGGAAGGATTGTCTGAGTACCACATATGTGTTGTCCATGATCCTGTAATTACGAAAGGAAAGGATCACCTGTGTTGTCCATGATTCCGTAATTCTGAAAGGAAGAATCATGTTGGTTGTTGAGGATGATGTTGTTATACCTGTCACATTTTGTTATTCTAACTTTATGTTGATGAGCCAACCTCGTATTGTCGTTATTGTTGTTATTCCAGCTTTATGCTAATGAGTCAACCTCGTGTTGTCATTTCTAGTGATGTATCAGTTTTTATGCTGATGATGATGATGCTCCAGCTCCATGCTGTAGATGATGATGATGCTCTAGCTCCATGCTGTAGATGATGATCGTCTAGTTCCATGCTGCAGACGATGATTCAATTCCATTCTACATATGATGATGTTCCAATAGATGACGATGATGCTCCAGCTCCATGCTGCAGGTGATGCTCCATTTCCATGTTACAGATGATGATGCTCCAACTCCATGCTGTTGATGATGTTCCAGTTCCATGCTGCAGATGATGATGCCCCAGTTTCATGATGTAGATGATGATACTTCAGCACCATGTTCTAGATGATGATATTGTTCAAAACTTTCGATGATCTATAGATGTATCAGACGATACTCCAAAAGATGATGTTGATGATGCCTCCTCTCTCTTTCCAATGATGTTGTGCAGAGCCACACCAGTAGTTGTTGCTATCAGTAGAATACCCTTCTTGTTAAGTGGAGTGTTGAAATAATGTAACTTCAAAGAATATTCTACTTGCACTTTACATTATTATTATTCCTCCTTCGGGAGATGTCTCTAATGTAAAAGGTCATGCAAAATTCATGAGGTAAACTCTCTGTTGTAAGTCAGGTCATTATCAGCCCTAAAAAATAATATAATTATTATTGTGAGTTTTCCTAGGTAGGTTGGCCCTGTGAGTTTGATTGGTCGACCCAGTTAGGTTAAATGTCAGTTAGAAGACAAGTATAAATAAGGATGCGCCTTCCCCCAATTATACACACCCACTCACACTTGTATTGCTCTGGAGAGAGAAAGAAGGAGGGGCATAAAAGGAGGAGGACTAGTGTCTTTGGTGTTTTGGCTCTTATGCTTGGGGTTTGGTTTCTCTCTCTTATGAGACCTTGTTCTTTGGTCATTGCATTCTGGTAATCTATATTGAAGAAGTTTTTGCTGGGTTTTTCGCTTTAAGGTTTCCCAGGGTAAATTGTTGTGTACCTTGTGATTGTGTTTCTTTCAATGATCCTCTTTATGTTGTTATTGTGAAAATGTATTAAATGCTTATCAAGTTAGGACTTAAGTTATAACATCATAGAAAACTTAACAGGATGTTGGATGAAGAATTACAAATGTGTACCACATATCAAAAGAAAATGTCCCCAAAGGGGGGCACACGTTAAACACTAACTCAACATATACATGTTTGCAGATGATAAACTAACTCAACCTATACATGTATGCAGATGATACAGTAAATCAACCAATACATGTTTGCACCTCCCACGGATCATCTTATTTTAGTGGATCAATCTCTTTCACATTATGATGTTTGTCCATTTTGGATGGACCATATTCGACAACTCCATTCTCAAGGACAAATTGTGCCAACATGTGTACAATTAGTAGGCCAACTTGATGATATCTTGACAACCTTTGCTAGAGGAAACCCTCACTAGTTTGTGGAATCATATTTGTGGGAGATATGCCATTCAAGGGGGGAAATATGTAATGTCTTATTTATGTAACCCCTATTAAGCATTAAGAGGGGACATGAATATTGTGATATAATGTCTTCTCAACATGCTTCCCTGTTTAGATTAAGGGGGGGTGTTGGACAAGGGGACAAACTTCATTTTCAGCCAAAACTCTTATATTGAGTAGGACATTTATGCAACTTTAATTTGCGGCTACGAATGCCCTTATATTAAGTTGGGTACTTATAAATCCACTCTCATTTTCAACCACAACTGACCTTATAGAGTTGAGTATTTATCCACCCACTCTCATTTGCATTCATCATTTTCTTTATGTGGCCCTTATTTAGCTTAAGGGGTGGTGTTGAAGACGATGTAAGATTCATATTCAAGAGTTACACTAGTTGGGTTTATTTCACTCTCTAGCGCACTTGTTCTTAGGTTTGCTCTCACACTCTCTCTAGGGTTGAGCTCATCTTGATTGTTTTCTCTTCAAGTGTTGTGCTTCCCTAGTATTGGTTTGTTCATCTCTTATTTGCAGAATTTGGTTGTGGTTTCATTGGATTCTCTTGTTAATTCTTGTGAAGCACAACAATTTATTCTTTCAAGATTCATTCATAATCTCATTAAATGTTTTAAACAATATCAAAATGACCATTCCCATAATGAATGCAAGATTTTCTATCATCATTAGCATTAAATTAAAATCTTCATTTTCTCATCAAAAAACCAGAATTGTTCTCCCTTAATCCAAACATTGTATTGCCATTTGTCCTTTGAATAAATATACCGAGGCACTCCAAACTCATGGAATGAACCAAACTATTTCATAATCTAAGTATCCAAAATAAATAGGATAGTAATGAGAAATCCATATAGGATAGAGATATTTAATCGAACAATGAATATGCATTGACTAGTCATTAAGGTGAACAATCATGTCACTTTGTTAGGTTGTGTCTCTTAATTAAATTAACATCATTATCATCATCATTAATAATAAAAATAATATTATTATTATCTTATTACATTGTCACTGCCTTCAAAGATGCACTGCCCTTAAAGCATTTTATGGAAAATGCGTCGTCTTCATTCTAACCTACAATACATCCTAATGATTCTTTATTCTTGAATTTGTGATTGTTGAAGACACAATACAATATGATCTTCGAAGTGTTGTGCATAATTGCCGAATTATAAAAGAGTCAAACCACCATAATTCAATCCTCTATGGAACTATGTCTTTATAGAGATCTTGGATATAACTTTTTGTATTATGATTTCCAAGATGACTTCTACTTTGTTACCAAATTGCATTAGAATCGATCTTCTTCGAAATATAGGTCAAATATTTCCTTTTTTTACAGGGACAATGATAAGTTTGTTGGTTAAAGTGTTAGCTCTTCTAATTAGGATGTTGACAAGGTGTCCTTGTAACATGATCTTTCTTATGATAGTTTTAGGTTTTTCTTAATTCACCTTTTGTATCATATTTTGTTCATACATGTGTTGTTTTGTTGATCATTGAATTTTTATTAGTAGAGGCACCTAGATTTGCTAGGGTTTCTATCTTTGTCATTTGTACTTCAACATCCAAAGATATCCCTTATTCAACTAGATTGGTCATTGTTTCCTCATTAATCAAAGAGTATTTATTGATTATTTATTCTAGTTTTACAAGTCACATCTTTTCATTTTTTAGATTCTCTATTTGTGTGATCAAACTTTAAATATGATTCTTGGGACATTTGTTCATTTTTATCAGCAACAACCTTGTCAAATATTTTCTAGCAATCCTGTATATTTTGTAATGACTTGTAGTGATCTTGAAGGATCACATCTAATGCATCCTTCAAGTCTTCTGAAGAGGGCACTATTGAGCATGACTTCAATGCAAGTTTTGCAATGTTATTTTATAGGAGAATGCCAAAATTTTCTTCTTTGTGTTTACAATAAAGATCCCCCAAGTTTCCATCCAAAATTAACCAAAAACTATGTCACTACCTTTTAGATACATAGTTGTAACATTGAATTAGGATATGAAAATATAATAATCAATTGTATATTCCATTCCATATTCTTTTCAGTTAAAAAGTTTACTTTGTTCAAATATGTTTCGCTCTAAAATTAATCGCTAATGTAGCAAGTCAAGATTAATATAATTGCTATAATCATTCAAACAAATAGCATTGTTAATATTTTTCCCCAAAAATACATATTATAATTTTTAATAAAAAAAACACTTTTTCAAAACCATTACAAAATCATCCTTTCTATTTAACCATTAAGCTCCATTTTGTTTTCGATGATACATAATTACATAATAATAATAATGAATATAGGTCACCTTCTTGAATTGAACCCTTTTGATTTCTCTACATTTTTTACCTATGAAAGTTCATGGAATTTAATTTGACATCCCAACTTACCTCATGATTTATATACCATCTCCACCCCCCGGAAAAAAAAAATATTGTAACCTTAAAACATATATTAGTTTTGCTTGCCCTTATTTACCTTTCTCGCTGATTTGCTTTTAACCATTTTGCAATGGTTGATTTAAAAGGCCACGCTTTATCGCAAGGATGTCATCTAATCATTTCAAGGCTTATTAGCTAATGATTGTTTGACTTCTGTTTATTGTCTAGACTCTAGCATGTTGTAGAGCATTTAATGAAGTTGTAACAAGTTTAATGATCGTTACATCTTTAGCAGCTTAAGATCCAACGATCATTAAGCTTACTGCAGTCGCATTAAATGCTTTACAACATGCTAAATATTGTTGACCCTACACGCTCGCCAAAAAATGATTGTTAAAAACAAAAGTCACGTTTCCCACCGCAAGGGATGTTCATGCCAACTAATCGTTTCAAGGTTCACGTTGTTACGACGATTGTCCGACTTTTGCTAGTTGTCTTGCCTGCAAATAAACGCTAAAGACGGCCTTTGGCGAGGGCTTAGCAGGCATACACTATATGACCGTCTTTCTTGTGCTTCAGATCGGATTGATGGCAGGAATGCACAGATGGTTGACACGGCCTACTATACAGACCCTGTATTTCCTGCTATTTAAATTTCCCCATTGATAATATAGAATGGAGAATTATGTGTTGGTGGTGGTACGTCATAGGGGTATAGCAGTTGCCCAATTACAGTGGTCACTATTTATATATATATGTATATGGGGACAAGGATAAGGGAATACCTTATTAATGAGAGCCCAGCCTCAGTTGCTAATTCTGAGAGTTTAATTTAATATATATATAATAAAAACGACATCCAGTTTATTTTTGCCTCGAAAGTAAAAATAAAATTTATGTAAATTATTATATAAATAAATAAAAATTATTATATTAATAATAAATAAATAATTCCAAATTAATTAAAAACTAAAAATAAAAATTTATATAAATTATTATATAAATAAATAATTATTATTATATTAATATAAAAATGACGATGAAGAAGTTAATTTTAGTTTATCTTGCTTTAAAAAGGATAATACTTATTTTACTTTAAAATCTTGTTCATGTGCTAAAAAAATTTAACAAGCTTACTATAGTTTTGGCGAGTTAGTAAGGTATAAAGGTTTGTATTGTAACAAATACTCATAGACTCAAGATCTAATGTAGGTGTAAGCAAGGCAATTTAAGAGAAAGTGATTTTCATTATCAACAATCATAAATTAACAGATAACAAACCCTGACCATGACGCCCATTTTTAGATAGTTATATCTATATCAATATCTATAAAATGTTAATATTTAAAAATCTTAAAAATTGTGAAATGACATTAAATATTAATCTTTAAAAAAAATTTAAAAATGTGAAATTGCAAATTTAAAAATAGTGTAAAGTAAATGAATTTAAATAAGTTAAAAATATTTATTTTTGAAAAAACAATATAAATAAATAAATTTGAGTTTGTTGAATTGTTTGTATTGTTTTGACATTAATATATAACAATTTTAAAAATACTAAATTATTTTAAAAATATAAAATTAAACAATACAATCAAAACAATTTAACAAAATAAAAAAAATCAAATTTAAACTTCACACTTAAATAACAAATAAAAATCAATTAAATCATAATTTTAAATATTAATAAAACAACTTATTTCTTTTATCGATAATAAAATAAATAAATAAACTTATACCGGTTTTTTTAAAAGGAAAAGAGATTTAAATTTAATTTTAAAAATATTAAATTATAATTATGTTTATTAATATTTTATATGTTTAAAATTTTATTTAAAAATCTATATTAAAGTTTAATAAAAAGAAACTCAATACCGGTTTTTTAAAAGGAAAAGAAATTCAAAATTTAATTTTAAAAATACTAAATTATAATTATGTTTATTAATATTTTATATGTTAAAAAGTTTATTTAAAAATCTATATTAAACTTTAATAAAAAGGAAAATGAGAAAAAATTTCAAATTAAAAAAGAGCATAAAATATAAAAATTGCATATTTTGCTTTTAAAAATTAGTTATTAAAAATATTAATAATACTATTTCAATACAAACAATAGACTTAAGTTGTATACATTTTTGGAATAGGTAAGGAATTATATATATATACTCACATTTTTCTTCATAATCTAAAAAATGAAGCGGTTCCTTTATCTAGCATGGAGAATATGAATATATATATATATATATATATATATATGCTGGCATTTTGCTTCATGATCTAAAAAATGAAGTGGTTTCTTTATCTAGCATGGGGAATATAGAAAATCTCTACCATAATTTTACTACAACCCTTTTGTCATCCATTAACAAGTTCTCTATTGAAGTCTCGGCTAAAACGAGCAATAGTAGAACCAACCCTTGGTATGATCAAGATTGCAGAGATGGGAGAAAATAAATTAAGCAAGCTACTACATATTCGATAAAAATGGACAAGATAAATCACTACAAAGCTTTTTTTTGGTAAATAAAAGATGATTGTTTTACTGCGAAATTAACGATTACAGAGACGCCCAAAACATAGGCGACAACATATCAGAGCCAAACCCCCAGCTTAAAACAACTTTTATAGTCTTCAACCCCAAAAAACCTTCTTTCCCCAAAAGAGGGAGAGCCCCAGAGATACAGAGCTCAATCCCAACATTAAGAGCATCGCAACTAGTAGTAATCCGGCTATTAAACCCATCCACAACTACTGACATTGACAGACTATCATGTATACAAAAAAAACATAAGTGTAACAAAGACAAGTTCCAGAATTAAGGAAGAGGGTCATAACGTGGGAAGCCAGCGGTATGCATCGGGTCCTCCAAACTTTGAGGGTGCCCGCCGCTAGCTCTCTCTGCGCCCCGACCACCAACCTTCCGGCTAGGACCTCGTCCAAGCTGCTGCTCCATCCCTGGGCGATAGAGGGAAATTCCCAGGCGAGAGGCGATTTGATCAACCTTTCGATGCATCAGTCGACAATCCTCGTTGTGGTCCTTCCAAGCCCTTGTAGGTTCCTCGTCCCCTTCTTTTTTTGCCGCTACCTCTTCCTTTCTAGCCTCTAGGTTAAGCGAGACATGCGTTACTAGGTTCATTATTGCCAAGTATAGCATAATCAGACGATCATGGGCCGACGCCCTTCCAACCATAGAGCCAGGGTCCACGACCTAGTCTTCAACTTCCTGGCGAACTTCCTCAATTGGCATGGCTTTCACTTGCTCCCAAAGGTCCTTTTCCATTCTCTTCGTAGCTTTGCAAACGATCAACGAGATGCGGTCTTTGAAAAACTCAGTAGCAGCCTGGGCGTGAAGTTGAGCCCGGGTAGCAGTACCCGTGCCCCTCCTAACCACTCCCTTTCCTTTGTCATGACTCGATGCCAAAGCTTCGCTCACATTCATCTTCCCATGACTATTGCAGGGAGGAGCCAACTTACACTTCGCCTCCCAATTCCTCACTGAACCACTATGATAGTCCCATAATCGCTCACCACTCCAAATCACAACCACGCCAACAGACTCATTCCACAGGAAGCGAATGGAAAGTCACGCAGCCTTATCGTTATTAATAAAGAAGAGAGTGATGGTCGGCTTAACGGTTTTGTACGAGCCTGCGATCTCCCAGATCCAATGATCACATTCTCCCGTACCCAGCACGAACTTAGGCATCACTCCCATCGTCAAATCCAAATCCCAATTCCGTAGAAAATCTGTCCTACCTCTCCTTCCAGGTTGGGCTCTGTACCCAGGTTTAATATCGAGGTGACTGACCCGGGATAAAATGTACTTCGCTTGCATGGTCACGCGTGGCGGTGGTTTAGATCCGTGAAAGGCTCCCTCTGCCTCCTGTCTCCGCCTTGATCTCTCGTGTCGCCTGCCATCTGTCTGATTGCACCGACGTCTTGTATGGCCAACTGTCTACACCTTGGCGTTGGCGCCTACTGTTCTGCTCCGAAGTCCTCAAGCTGTACCATCCTGCGAGTCCCATTCTCCCCTGCTCCGGTGTTCGCCAGCATGTCCGCCACCTGATTCGCCTCCCGTCTGACATGGTGAAAAGAGACTGTCGAGTATGCCAAAACCAAGCAGCGTAGGATGTCCAACCTGCTGGCTAAGCGCCAGCTAGACGAGACCTTCTCTGTTGTCCTCCCGTTAGCCAGCGGCTCTGCCATCTGGATGAGGATATTTGAGTCCCCTTCGACAATTGTCGGGAGCCATCCTTCCTTGAGCATGAGTTTGAGACCCTGGAGCATACCCTCGAGTTCTGCATAATTGTTTATGTCGAATCCTATGGAACCATAAAAAATGTGAAGAATTTCCCCTTCCGAATTTTTGCAGACTCCACCGTACCTTGCCGCTCCGGGGTTACCCTTTGCCGCCCCATCAAAATTGAGTTTGAAAACCAGGGGTGGAGGGCCATGAATTGGGGCTAGAGACTCTACAACTTTTGGCTTTTCGTCGCAAACCGTCCAGAGTTCCTTTGTCCAGCCCACAACCCTCCGCAATTATCGTTTCTGGTCCTGTAAACTCTTTATCTTCCTCATTCCATTACATGTTGCGTATGGTTTCCAAGAAGTTAATTGCCAGAGTCTTCCATACCTCCTCAGGCGTTTGCTGCTTTCCCCAGAAGATTCGCCCATTTCACTCCTTCCAAACCACCCACATGACAATTCTCGGAAAGGCTTGCCATAGAGTTCGTAAGATGCGATTTCTAAACACTTTAGGATTCCAGTCCCTCAAAGTTTGGCCTAGATCCCCTCGGCATCGCTTGCTCCTTCTAAAGGCCTGAGCACCGCTGTCCCAAAGTTAAGTAGTAAAGGAACATGTATCGAGCAAATGGTTCATATTCTCCTCTTGGCATAAGCAAATGGCACACTGTGAGGGACCATGGATTCCTCTACATCTCAGGTTTTCCCCAGTTAAGATTTTGCGCTTGACTACCAACCAACAGAAGGTGGCAATCTTTGGCCAAAGATTGGTCGTCCAGATATTTGTCCAAATTTCATCCTCCCCATCCTGACTCCTTAGCCGGATATCGTAGGCTTCTTTTATGCTAAAGGATCCTTTTTTGGTGTAACCCCATCGAAGAGTATCTTCCCCTTCTTTGTGCAGAATGCCCTGTTCTTCAAGTTCATTCTTGAAGAATCGAAGGTCGTCCTCCAAGATCCGCTCATCTCCCCTATCCGGGGTCATCCATTGTCACTGATCCCCTTGGGCTCCTTCTTCCCAGTAGTGGTGTACTTTGATCTTACCTTCCTTGATCCCTCTAGCTCGTATGTACTGCCAGCGAGGGTCGTTCCCAAGTTTAGGGAGCTGGTTCCACGAGTCATCCCAGAAATTAGCGTTGTTCCCCGCCTTGATCTCCCAGAAGTTATGCTCCCGAATAATCTTGCGTCCTACCAGAGCCTTCGTCCAAATGTGAGATCCCGGTGGTTCCTCGTTGGATCGTATCAGGTGGGTCCTGGACCGATCCCTACTGTACTTAATGTGCTAGAGCTTAGCCCATGGTTCCTGTGTATAGTTACACCACCTCCACCAGATTTTGGCCCCCTGGATTTCACCCATGATTTCAGGATCGTGAAGACCCAAACCGCCTCTTTCCTTCGGCGAGCATATTTTATCCCAGCTAACTAGAGAGAACTTGGATTTAGTTTCTCGGTCTGCCCATAGGAAATTTCGTTGAATACTACTTATCTCCTTGATGACTGACTTTGGAGCTGATAGAACAGAGAAAAGATAGACCGACAATGGCTTGGAGAACCGATTTTACCAAGACCAGCCTGCTTGGCAAGTTCAGGGGCCTGAGAACTTAGGTTGAGAGTTTGCCCTTGATCCTATCCATTAGATCCTGCCATGACGTGCTTTTGATGGTTCCCAACCCCAAAGGAACACCAAGATACTTGGATGGGAAGGATCCCCTGGTGAAACCCAAAATCCTGACTATATTCCATTGGATGATGGGATATGTGTTTAAGAAAAATACCCGTGACTTTTCGACATTAACTTCCAACCCAGATGCGTTTGCAAAGAGCGTTAAGCTCTTTTTGAAAGCACAGGCTTCTTGGACTGAAGGGTGCCCCATAAGCATCGTGTCATCCAAGAATTGTTGGTGAGTTTGTTTCTCCATACCTTCATGAAGGAGGAGACCCCTGATTTCTCCTCCTTCCGCCTGGGTTTGGATGAGTCTGCTCAGTCCCTCTGGCATTAGGATAAAGAGAAAAGGTGAGAGCGGATCTCCCTGTCTGATCCCACGGGAAGGTTTGAAGAGCTTGGTCGGGGATCCATTCAACAAGATGGAGAAGAAGGGTGTAGTAACCAAAGCCATGACCCATTCAACCCATTCTGTGCTAAAACCATACACCCTCAGCATCTTCTCCATATATTGCCAGTTGAGCTTATCATATGCCTTGGGGATATCAAGCTTGATGAGCATTCTAGGCCTTCTTATCCATTTTAGAGAGTGGATTGTCTCATGGATGTCAATGATGCCGTTAAGAATCTATTTTCCCTCGACGAAGTCGGATTGTTCCGGATTGATCAAACCCGGAAGGAGGGGTTTTAATCGGTTCGCAATCACCTTGGAAATGATTTTATAAATCATGTTACAGAGGGCTATAGGTCTGAACTTACCTGGTGATTATACACCCTCTCCCTTTGGGATCAAGGATATAAAGGTTGCATTGAAGGCTTTGAGCACCCCTTGCTTGCTCCTTGGTTCCTCAACAATTTCCCAGACCTCATCCTTGATCATGCCCTAGAAAAAGTGGAAGAAGTTGGTTGTGAATCCATCCGGGTCGGGGGCCTTCCCTTGAGCCATCTAGCTTACCGCTTCCTCCACCTCCTGCATTGAAATAAGTTTATTGAGCATCTCATTATCTTTCCTGGTTACAGTCCTGGGGATGAGCACAGTGATTCGAGCAATGTCTTGATCCCTGTCATTATTGTCCTCAGTCATGATCCCCTTGGAAGTAGCTAGTTAGCTCTTCCTCAATTTATCCCCTAGTCTCCACCTCGGACCCATCTGTCCTTTTGATTCTATGGATCTTCAAGCCTAGTCTATTGTGGACCACAGAGTTATGGAAGAATTTAGAGTTTTTATGTTCTTCTTGAAGCCATTTGACCCTGGACTTCTACCTCCAGTATATTTCTTCCTACCTTTCTCTTGCATGCAGTTGGTTGCGTAAGTCTTTCTCCTTCTCTTTCATCTCCATGTGCCATCCAGATTCCATACATTTCTGATGGATGAGGTTAATGTCCTGGATGAGTCTCTTTTTGTCCTCAAAGATATTACCAAAGTCCTCTTTGTTCCACATGTGTATCTTTGCTTTCAGAGCCTTGAGTTTCCACTGGAAGTTGTACATTCTTGTACCCCCAGGGGTGTCCACCTCCTGCCACCATTGCTCCACCAGACCCTTAAAGTCCTTGTGTTGCAGCCAGAACTGCTCAAAGCGAAAGGGTTTGCTCAGGAGAGCATTCAACCAGTCCAAGTTGAGACTGATTGGCCAATGATCAGAGCCCCTGCTGGGAGGACACTTGCCCTAATTTCCTCGTCCCCTCGAACGATGTTTTCTGACACCAGGAACCTGTCAATCCGGGAGGCTACAAGGTTCTCCCCACCCCGCTTGTTATTCCAAGTGAACCACCCATCCCCGGTCTCCAGATTTGCTCAGGGGCTGTGAGCCAACAGCTCCCTGAATTCCTCTTGGTACTTGTCCATTACCCTCCGACCCCCTTTCTTTTCACTGAGAGAGGTGATCAAGTTAAAATCCCCTCCTATGATCCAGTTCTCTTCATGGGCCGAAGCACTCAACCAATTCAGATGGTGGATGAAGGCATGTTTCTGGGGGAAAGCACTGGGTCCAAATACGTTGACCAGTGTCCCCGTGATCCCTGATCCTAAAAACTTGAATTCTGCCATCAATGAGAAATGATTGGGTCACCACTCAGAGAGGTCGACAGTACTTGGGAGCCATAGCACTGCCATCCCCCCTGCCATGCCCTTTGCGTCTGTTGCCATGACCTTGTTGCCTTTCCATATTTTCTGTCTAGCTTTCTTCATGGCTTCAAAACTACATTTAGTTTCTTGTAGAAATAGAACGCCTGGTCTTTCTTGCTTAATTTTCCTAGCTAAGGTTTTAATCTTTCTCGAGTGGTTATACCCCCTAATATTCCAAGAGACTATCTTCATTGGGTAACCTTACTTACTTCAAAGAAGGCCGCCCTTATCGTTGGGTACTGGCCTGATTCGATTAACTTGACACCAATTGCTGCGATCCTCTGCTTGTTCGTCTTTCGGTCTCGTTTCAAATCCTCCTCCAGAGACTCCCTCTTTCTCCCCTTCTAAGGCTCTACACTAATCCCCAAATCTTAATGAGCTTTGGACCGGATGATGGCTTTCTGGAGAAGTTCCACCTGCTCCCGAGAGACGTAACCCTTACCTGCCTTTTCGCATTCCTTTTCAAGTGCATCCAAGTCTAGCTCTCTTAATTCCATTTCCTCCACTTCGTCTTCTTCCATGACATCCGTCAAGCTATTCTCTTCGATTCCATTCGTGAGCAACCTCGTCTCTCCTTCCTGAGAACTAGTCGAGACATCTTTCCCCGCCTGCTCTTTCCCTGAGTCCTCTTCCTCCAAGATTTGAAAGGGGTTTTGAGTTGTTTAGGGTTTTTCCTGTTGTTTCCTTATGAGGTTTTTGGCCCCTGTTGTTCTTGCCTCGCCTCCTGCTCTTGACCTGCGTGAATCCTTCGTTGGCCTGCTTCTCTTCCCCTTCATGACTTGAGACTGGCTGCTCCCGGTCCTCTTTAGGGCAATTTCTCCCAAAATGGCCATATTCACGGCAGATCCTGCATCGGAAAAAAAGCCACTCATAGTCAATCTGTTAGATCCATTCCTCGTCCTCCCAATTCAAGCTTACTGCCTCCGGAAGGTCCTTAGATAGGTCCATGTAGACACAAATGCGAGCATAAGTCGTGTACCTCTGGTTTTTGGTTTGCTCGGCAACCTTCACGAATTCCCTACTGAGTTATTGTCTCTCAAAATTTCCAGATCCCAATATTCTCCTCGGAGGCGAACCAATCGGATCCACACCAGAGCGACTGTTAGATCCTCAGTTTCCGGGTTGAATCGCTCCTTCCAGAGTCTTAGGTAGAGCCCTTCCGAGAAAAAGAAGTAACGCCCGCCCTCCAGGACGTTGTCTCTGTCTTCCTAGTTGAAAAAAACTATGGTAAAAAAACCCTTTGCCCCCAACCGGAGATCATAGTGGCCCTTAAGTTTCCAGGTGCCCTGGATCCATCAAACCAGATCTCTTTCTTTCGGCCAAACCCCCACAAATTTTCCGATGAGGGCCTCATTAGGGGAATTTTGAGGTCTAAAATGGGCCTCCAAACAAAAAAAGTACTATCAAAATCAACTTTAAAAGAACCAATCACATTCCATAGAATGACATCATCTATTATAGTTGAGGTGGCATTGCTTGAGTTAAAGGTACTTACTTGCCAATTTCTAAATGGTGGATGTAAACCCCTAATTTACTATACTCATAATGGAAAAAATAGCCATACATTACTTTCGAATATAATATTTATATGCTTAGTACTTTTAAGTACTTATAAAATAAGATACTTTAAAATAATTTCATATATAATAAATATTTTAATATAAAACCTATTATTAAAATCAAAATTAAAACTTAAAGTCAAAATTCTATGACTTGTGTACTTCATATAATGAATATGTAGTACTTTATATTATTATTATATAATAATAAAAATACTACTATTCATTCAAACTTCATTTCATGATTCAAATTTCCATTATAAGCGAGGACTTCGTATGATGAATATGTGGTAGCACTAAATTTATATAAAATATTAAATAAGTTATGAGGAGTAGTGATGTTGCAGTGGGATTGTATCATCCCTGGGCACTTACCCTAAAGTGATCCGGAGACCTCGGTCCTCGAGAATGAAGAGGGATTGTATCATCCCGGGACATCTGTCCAAAAGTGATCCAGTGACTTCGGTCTTCGTGAATGTGGTGGGATTGCATCATCCCTGAACTTCAGTTCAAAATGTATCCGGAGATTTCGGCCCCCGTGAATGTGGTGGGATTGCATCATCCCTGAACTTTGGTTCAAAATGTATCCGGAGGTCTCGGCCCCCGTGAATGTGGTAGGATTGCATCATCCCTAAACTTCAGTTCAAAATGTATCCGGAGGTCTCGGCCCCCGTGAAAGGACTGGTCTATACTATGATGGTAGCCATGAGAACAATAGTAGGAGAGGACATCATCAACATCATCAGGGTAACACATCTATAAATCATTGGAAGCTTTTCAACATCATATAGTCTTCGTCTTCAATTTTCAACGACAGCAACTCTTTGATCAGCATCAGCAACACCTTCAGCAACATCTTCAGCACTTTGACCTTTCGAACATCAACATCTTCAGCACTTGGACCTTTCAATCAACAGCAACATCTTCAGCACTTTGACCTTTCGATCAGCAACATCTTCAGCGTTTTGACCTTTCGATCAGCAACAATATCTTCAACATTTTGATCAGCAACATCTTCAGCACTTTGATCTTTCGATCAGCAACAACATCTTAAACATTTCGATCAGCAACATCTTCAGCACTTTGATCTTTCGATCAGCAACAACATCTTCAACATTTCGATCAGCAACATCTTCAGTACTTTGATCTTTCGATCAGCAACAACTTCTTCAGCATTTTGTTCTTTCGATCAGCAACCTGATCGGTAACATCGTGATCAGCACCATAATCATACTTCAATTCTCGAACAGCATCATCACCATGATATTCTGATCTTTTGATCAGTACGTCGTTATCATCACATACTAATCATTTGATCAGTACGTTATCATCATCATACTCTGATCTTTCGATCAGTACATCATCATCATCATACTCTGATCAGTTCATCATCATCATCATACTCTGATCTTTCGATCAGTACATCGTAATCATCATCATACTCTGATCTTTCGATCAGTACATCATCATCATCATACACTGATCTTTCGATCAGTACGTCATCATCATCATAAAAACATCATCATCATCAAAACATCAACATGATCCTTCCTTTCGGAATTACGGGATTTAGGTCTTTACGGAGTTACCAATGATCCTTCATTTCGGAAATACGGGATTTAGGTCTTTACAGAGTTACTAACGATCATTCCTTTCGGAATTACGGGATTTAGGTCTTTACGGAGTTACTAACGATCCTTCCTTTCGGAATTACGGGATTTAGGTCTTTACGGAGTTACTAACGATCCTTCCTTTCGGAATTACGGGATCAACACATTTGTGGAACTCAGACAATCCTTCCTATTGGAATTACGAAATCAACACATCTGTGGAACTCAAACAATCATTCCTATTGGAATTACGGGATCAATTCAATGATCCTTCCTTTCGGAATTACAGTTATTTAGGTCTTTACGGAGTTACTAACGATCCTTCCTTTCAG